>JARQOC010000003.1:78842464-79114947 GCA_033576535.1 Allobates femoralis | reverse complement strand
TTAGGTTCCACTAAAATCTCCTTTAATCACAGGATAAAGCACCTTTTTCCCTTGAAACTGCACCGATCATAAAACTCACATTATCAGTACGGTCCTCTTACAAAAATCAATATAAAGTACATTAGTATTGTTCACAATATAGTAATAAAACACACTCCATATAAACATCAGTAAACTAAATAGTCATTCACATTTTGATAATGAAGGTCTGAGGTACTTTGGAGAACACATGAAGCACCACTGATGTTGACCGATCCATGATGGACGGATGTCACACAAAAAGCCACTCAGAATCCTAAAGGAGAAAATGTAATGGAAGGAATTATCTATAGGGCAACACAGATCAACAGAGTCAAATGGTGACCTATAGTTTATCCTCAGATAAAAAGATAGACTTCATAGATTCTACATTTCTTTTTTTACCATTATGGATGTATACGTACGTACACACACACACACACACACACACACACACACACACACACACACACACACACACACACACACACACACACACACACACACACACACATACACTCATGGCTAACAGTGCTGGCACCCTCAAAATTGTTCCAAAAAATTAAAGGGAACCTGTCACCTGGAATTAAGGCCCTACCCTATCACTACGACGGTGTCCCTACACCTTCCTAGCTGCTCCCTATCTATTCATATCTGTGCTAAAATGGCCCTATAAAAGATTAGAAAAATGAATTCTAACTTACATAAGTCTGTGAGGAAGGGGACTGAAAAGGCAGTGCCAGGCTCCATGTAGCAGTCCTCCATACGGCTGTGCACGTCCCGCTGGGCGACATTATTGTTTCTTCCTCTCTGCCTCTCTATTTGGAATCTCCCGCCCTCTGTAAGCTTGTCATGCACCGGGCGCTACGTCACTTCCGTCACGTTACGTCACGTGATCAGCCTCAGTGCATTATGGGGCTGATCACATGATCGGCCCGACTCTGCGCATGCGCAATGCGCTTATTGAAGCCATTTTAGCACAGGACCATTTTAGCACAGATAGGTATAGATAGGGAGCAGCTAGGAAGGTGTAGGGACAGGTAGTGATAGTGTAGGGCCTTAATTCCAGGTGACAGGTTCCCTTTAAGTATTTCTCACAGAAAATTATTGCAATTATTCATTTTATTACACACATTTATTTTCTTTGAGTGTATTGGTACAACATAAAAAATGAGAAAAAAAGTCAATTTGGACATAATTATACACAAAACGGCCCAGACAAAATTATTGCCACCTTACCAAAAATGTGGGTAAACAACTTTGTTTTAAGAATGTGATATTCATTCAAACTCACTTGTGGCAATTAACAGGTGTGGGCAATATGAAAATCACACCTGAAACCAGATAAAAGGGGAGAAGTTGGCTCGATCTTTGCATTGAGTGTCTGTGTGCCATACTAAGCATAGAGAACAGAAAGAGAAGAAGAGAACTGTCTGTGGACTTGGGAATCAACAACCCCAAGATTTTGATGTTCCTTTGTCCATGGTGTGCAACATAATCAAGAAGTTTACAACCCATGGCACTGTAGCTGATCTACCTGGATGTGAACGACAGAGAAAAATTGTGATGCATAATAAGCATGATAAGCAGTCCCAATTAAGTTTCACAAAAATTCAATCAATGGGTGCACAAGGTGCATCAGCATTTGAAATATTAAACACTATGGCAGGAGCCCGAGGAGAATCCTATTGCTTACACAGAGACATAAAAATGCTTGACTGCAGTTTACCAAAAGGTACATGAGTATGCCAAAATCCTTCTAGGGAAGCATCTTGTGGCAGATGAGACCAAGATAGTGCTTTTTGGTAAAACACATCATTCTACTGTTTACCAAAAACAGAGTGAGGTCTATAAAGAAAAGAACACAGGACCTACAGTCAAAAATGGTGGAGGTTCAGAGATGTTTTGTGGCTGTTTTGCTGCCTCTGACACTGGGTATCTTGACTGTGTGCAAGGCATCATGAAATCTGAAGGTTATCAAAGGATTTTGGGTGGCAATGTAGACCCCATTGCCAGAAAGCTGGGTTTGCATCCTGGACATTGGTCTTCCTCAAGGCACACCAACAGTGCAGGTTTTCAGGATTTCCTTAGAAATTGGAATCATCCCCAGTGCAGGTGATTCAATTACCACCTGTGCAATACTAAGGAAATCCTGAAAACCTGCACTGTTGGTGTGCCTTGAGGACTGGAGTTGGGAACCTCTGTTCTAGCAGGACAATGAGCCAAAACATACGTCAAGAAGCCCTAAGAAATGAATGGAAACAAAGCGCTGGAGAATTCTGAAGTGGCAGCAATGAGTCTGGATCTAAACCCCATTGAGCGCCTGTGGAGAGATCTTAAAATTGCTGTTGAGAGACATAAGGGTACCTTTACACGCTGCAACTGGGGTGTGAAAACTGAGAGGCAATCCGGAGCCCCGTCACCGTCGCCATGAAATTGCTAATAAATTGCGGCGTGCATTTGGGGAACCCGGTGGTGTTTTTGAAAGTTGCGCCCGGTTGCGATTTCAGAGCACTGCTTGAAAACCAGACCCAACTATGAAGGGGAAATTCCCTGCTTTTGGCGTATGAAGGGCGATAGGGTTGGAATCAGCATCGCCTACTGATTTCCCGGAGGCGTGCCACAGCGTGCTGGACACCGCACCCCGTCAGCGATGATTGATGGTGGCTACTGTGTTTCCATTGGCTGTCCCTTCACAGAGCGCCATATTTGAACAGCTGTCCATTCACACTACACAATTGCAACGGCGTCATGTATTAGCCAGCCTTCCTGTGCAGGGTGGCCAATCATGACACTATTGCGTTGTCTAATCAGCGTGTTTGGGGCGCGGAATACACAAGTCTGTCACGCCTATGTTCTTGTGGCGCTAACCATGTACGCCCACATTCCTTTGGGGATTGCGTCGTCTGAAGCGGCGTCGGGAGTCAACCGGATGTTTCCCACTGTTGGTGTGGGAACTTCCGGGACGACACCGCCTTAGGTTGAGGGCGAAATTGCAGCGTGTAAAAGCGCCTTTGGCGTTCGGAGGCAACCATGAAAAATGTGCACGCGCACGTTAGGTTGCCTCCGATCGCCGCCAAAAGTTGCGGCGTGTAAAGGTACCCTAAAAGGGTAGGTTGCAAAAGAAGAGTGTGCCAAAATTCCAGGTGAGAGGTGTAAGAAGCTTGTTAATGGTTATAGGAAGTGATTGATTGCAGTTATTTATTCCAAAGGGTGTGCAACCAAATATTAAGGTGAAGGTGCTAACAATGTTGTTTGGCCTATTTTGGAAGGGGGGGGGAGAAGTTGTGTGAAATTATATCTAGTTTGCATTTTTTTTCTTTGTGTTTTTGTGTTGTTCCAATACACAGAAAAGAAATAAATGTGTATAACAAAAATATATGCACGTTGTCACTTCAGTCAGGAAGTAGATGGACTCTAGTGTCAACTATTGAAGGTAGCAATCCTGAAAGTCATAATTGACTCTTTAACAAGCCTTTTAATATGATTTAGGATTTGTACCAGATCAAAGCCCCAATCTGCAGCTTCTGCATTTTGGGGTGATTGCCCCTCATCAGTGCAGTGTATGGCATCTGATCTGGCTGTATGAGAGGCTAAGACGAGGTCTGGAGGAACAGCTATTCTCCTTATGGAGATCAATCTGCCTGTCGACATGAGGAGTCTTTAAGCTGCAATGCTCCTCTGGGAAATATGCAAATTAACCAAACATATGTAACTGCAATAATTATCTGGGAGAAATACTTCATTTCATGGAACAATTTCAGGGGTGACAACACTTTACGCTAAGGCTGTATATCTAGGCTATACACACACTTCTATAGATACTTAGCTACAAATAAATAAAATGAACACTTTTAGCGTTTCAGTTGTTTATTGGGTCTTCAGCTGCATCCTAGTTCCTTAAGCTCCTTCATATTGTTGATGATGGCTCCTTATTTAATTAACATTGACAGTTCAAGTGGCTGACTGTCATCTGACTTACTTGGGGTTCCACTTCTTCGAGGGGATGGACTACGACTTCTAGTTGCCTTTAAAAAGGAAAGAAAAGAAAAACTTATAAATACTTGCTTAAAAATGCTCTACAAATCTCTTTAAAATGTACTTTGGGACAGTTATTAGTCCAGCAAAACATAGATAACAGTGCATTTTAAAGGGAAATTGTCAGCTAGTTTAAGCCCCCCCCCAGCTATCACTACCTGTCCCTGCAGCTTCATAGTACTACTCTCACCATCCCTGTCTGAGCTCAAAAATAAAGCATATATACATGTACATTTTCTGAGGCAGCGACTACACCTTGGAGGACGTAGTCACTCTGGTAGATTAATAGTTAACATTTCAGCTGAATTTTATAAGATGCTTTATGACCTGTGTGGTGTCACGATCATGTGACTATAATAGGCGGAGATAAGTCCCCATAGCACATAAGGAGTTTGCTTGCTTAGCTCCACCCACTATGGTTTCATGATCTTACATCACACAGGTCCTTTATAAAGAGAAGTTAACTATTAACCTGCCAGAGTGACTACATCCTCCAAGTATAGTCTGCCTCAGAAAATGTAAGTGTATACCGTATATACTCGTGTATAAGCCGACTTTTTCAGCCCAAAAATTGGGCTGAAAATTGTCCCCTCGGCTTATACACGAGTCATATACACAATAGTGTGGTGGGGGCTGTGTCCGGGCACTGCAGGAGGCAGGAGGAGGCTGTAGAATGAGCGGCACGTCACGTGGTGCCGCTCATTAATTATGCATGGGGAGCAGCGCATAGTACATTGCTGCTCCCCTGCACAGTATAGCCTCCCCTGCTGTCTCCCCGCCCCCCCTATGTATACAGAGGCCCCCCGCAGTGATCCATCTCACCCCCTCTGTCCTGGTCCTCGGTCAGCACCCGGGTCCTCCAGCTGCTCCGTCTGCGTGCCCCGCGGCTTCTAATACCGGCGTCCTCCCCGCTCCTGCTTGAATGTAATCATGTGACCAGCGGTCACATGATCGCAATCAAACAGGAAGTGCGGGGAGGACGCCGGGGATTAGAAGCCGTGGGGCACACAGACGGAGCAGCTGAAGGACCCGGGTGCCTGCAGACCCAGGGTGAGTTAGATCACTGCTGGGGGGGCCTCTGTATACATGGGGGGCGGTGAGACAGCAGGGGAGCTGTATACCAGTGCTGGGCCTGTATACCAGTCCTGGGGGCTGTATAGCACTGCTGAGGGGCCTGTATACCACTTCTGAGCCTGTATACCATTCCTGGGGGCTGTATAGCACTGCTGAGGGGCCTGTACACCACTTTTGGGCCTGTATACCAGTCCTGGGGGCTGTATAGCACTGCTGAGGGGCCTGTATACCACTGCTGGGCCTGTATACCAGTGCTGGGGGCTGTATAGCACTGCTGAGGGACCTGTATTCCACTGCTGGGCCTGTATACCCGTCCTGGGGGCTGTATAGCACTGCCAAAGGGCCTGTATACCACTGCTGGGGCTGTATACCACTGCTGGGGCTGTATACCACTGATGAGGGGCCTGTATACCACTGCAGGGCCTGTATACCCGTCCTGGGGGCTGTATAGCGCTGCTGAGGAGCCTGTATACCACTGCTGGGCCTTTATACCACTGATGAGGGGCCTGTATACCACTGATGAGGGGCCTTTATACCACTGATGAGGGGCCTGTATACCACTGATGAGGGGCCTGTATATCACTGCTGGGACTGTATATCAGTGATGGCGGCAACTGTATACTAGTTATGGCCACTATATACCAGTGATGGCTGCTATATACAGGGATGGTGGGCTATATACCAGTGATAGGGGGCTTTATAACAGGACGGTGGTCTGCTGCATTGGTAGTTTACTGTTTCTATTTAAAATAAAAGTTCAACATTTTATTCGTATCTACAGTTAGGGCCAGAAATATTTGGACAGTGACACAATTTTCGCGAGTTGGGCTCTGCATGCCACCACATTGGATTTTAAATGAAACCTCTACAACAGAATTAAAGTGCAGATTGTAACGTTTAATTTGAAGGGTTGAACAAAAATATCTGATAAAAAATGTAGGAATTGTACACATTTCTTTACAAACACTCCACATTTTAGGAGGTCAAAAGTAATTGGACAAATAAACATAACCCAAACAAAACATTTTTATTTTCAATATTTTGTTGTGAATTCTTTGGAGGCAATCACTGCCTTAAGTCTGGAACCCATGGACATCACCAAACGCTGGGTTTCCTCCTTCTTAATGCTTTGCCAGGCCTTTACAGCCGCAGCCTTCAAGTCTTGCTTGTTTGTGGGTCTTTCCGTCTTAAGTCTGGATTTGAGCAAGTGAAATGCATGCTCAATTGGGTTAAGATCTGGTGAGTGACTTGGCCATTGCAGAATGTTCCACTTTTTTGCACTCATGAACTCCTGGGTAGCTTTGGCTGTATGCTTGGGGTCATTGTCCATCTGTACTATGAAGCGCCGTCCAATCAACTTTGCAGCATTTGGCTGAATCTGGGCTGAAAGTATATCCCGGTACACTTCAGAATTCATCCGGCTACTCTTGTCTGCTGTTATGTCATCAATAAACACAAGTGACCCAGTGCCATTGAAAGCCATGCATGCCCATGCCATCACGTTGCCTCCACCATGTTTTACAGAGGATGTGGTGTGCCTTGGATCATGTGCCGTTCCCTTTCTTCTCCAAACTTTTTTCTTCCCATCATTCTGGTACAGGTTGATCTTTGTCTCATCTGTCCATAGAATACTTTTCCAGATATGAGCTGGCTTCTTGAGGTGTTTTTCAGCAAATTTAACTCTGGCCTGTCTATTTTTGGAATTGATGAATGGTTTGCATCTAGATGTGAACCCTTTGTATTTACTGTCATGGAGTCTTCTCTTTACTGTTGACTTGGAGACAGATACACCTACTTCACTGAGAGTGTTCTGGACTTCAGTTGATGTTGTGAACGGGTTCTTCTTCACCAAATAAAGTATTAGTAACATCAAATTGGTTGTCTTTACAATGTATATCATTAGATTTGCCATTGGCAAGAGTGGACCCCTCCTATTTATGCAAATATCCAAAACAAAGAAGTGGGAGGTTTACGGTCCGTTTTATACTATGTATAACAAAGTCACTGGTGTTATGTTTTAATTCATGAATTTATTAGTTAATTATGCATACATATAAATTATGCGTACATATAAAATTCATTACATAGCACATACAATTATATACATAAGTTACATTATTTATTTATTTCCGGAGTGATCATTGTTTAAAGTGACGTTGTGACAATAAAATTTCCATGTGGCAAAGTATTATCCCCTCTACAAGGATATGGGGTAGTGAACAAGGGTATGTGGGCATTAATTGTAAACACATTTCTTCTATGCTGTGCAAGGTTTTGTTGCAGGTCACTTTTAGACCAAAGGCTGACTGTGTATTATGTAAACAGCCCACACCGGGGGAGCCCTGTGGAGTAGTGCTGGACAGGTCCTATGCATCACTCCTCCAGTTCATCCACCCCAGGGGAGCATTAGTCACAGTCAAACCCATATGATAAGTTGCACAGTCTATTAGTCATATTGAATTTACAGTTTCATCATCCTCCCACAACCTCCACACTTACCCATATCCTCTAGGGGGATGGAGTATCCGGGTGCCCCCAGACGCGTTTCGCTTTATGCTTTATCAATGGGGTCCGTTTTAACCCTGCGGCCGGCATCTTTTTATATCTATACTGCGTTCCTGCACATGTGTGCCCCATTTCCGGGCCGCCTCCTCCATACCGACCCGCGGCCAATCCCGAGGCAGGAGAGACAGTGGCCACCTGATCTCATCCAGCCTATCAGGGATGCCTGCGATGTCACTGGGGGGCGGGAGCGGACATTGTACACCCTCTTTCCTCACCAATGGTGCTATACTTTGGGCGGAAGTGGCATTTCCGCCATTTTAGAAGCTGGTGTATAATAAAAACACCATAGTGACCTCATAGTAAGGGCGGAAGTCCACATTCAGCCATTTTAAGTATAGGCACTACATATACTTCCCTCAATAAACACTTTTTTAAGAAATTAGGGGCATATTAAAACAAAAGGAGTGTGTCTATATGGGTTCAATTCTGAGATAAACAATGCTATGTCCTACCATCTTTACATACTTTGTACCCCAATTATGATATCCCCGCAGAGCGGTATTTAATAACCATACACGTAAATAGCATGTGCGACAAACTGACAACATCCCTTCACCCACAATCCTATGGGGAAAGAAAGCCGTCAACCGGCGCACATCCCTCCTGTTGTAGACATGTATACCAATACTTATTACCACATCCGAGGAACCCCTATCACATGCGGCGATCATCCACCACTGTTGTCATCTGTGGACGCCCAGGCCTGTTAGAGTTCCCAAGCTCACCAGTCAATTCCTTTTTTCTCAGAATGTACCCAACTGTTGATTTTGCTACTCCAAGCATGTCTGCTATCTCTGATGGATTTTTTCTTTTTTTTCAGCCTCAGGATGTTCTGCTTCACCTCAATTGAGAGTTCCTTTGGCCGCATGTTGTCTGGTCACAGCAACAGCTTCCAAATGCAAAACAACACACCTGGAATCCACCCCTGACCTTTTAACTACTTCATTGATTACAGGTTAACGAGGGAGACGCCTTCAGAGTTAATTGCAGCCCTTAGAGTCCATTGTCCAATTACTTTTGGTCCCTTGAAAAAGAGGAGGCTATGCATTACAAAGCTATGATTTCTAAACCCTTTCTCCGATTTGGATGTGGAAACTCTCATATTGCAGCTGGGAGTGTGCACTTTCAGCCCATATTATATATATAATTGTATTTCTGAACATGTTTTTGTAAACAGCTAAAATAACAAAACTTGTGTCACTGTCCAAATATTTCTGGCCCTAACTGTATTTTCATTTTTAAAATTTTTCAGTACCGGTAGCTGCTGCATTGTCCACCCTCGGCTTATACGCGAGTCAATAGGTTTTCCCAGTTTTTGGGGGCAAAAGTAGGGGGGTCGGCTTATACACGAGTATATACGGTAAATGCTTTTTTTTCCCACCTCTATGTTACACTATGAGGTCAGACAGGGATGATTAGAATAGTACTATGAAGCTGCAGGTGCAGACAGTGATAGCTGGGGGGCATAAACGGCCTAACAGGTTCCCTTTAAAGGGATGCTGCAGTAGTGAGTGATCAAGACAATGATGAAGAAGTGACATTTGGATAGCTGCGTGTACAAAAAGAGGCTAATTCCTCTGCGCAGAACTGGAGTAAACCAACTTGGAATGTCTAGTCCAATCCTATGCTATGATATGCTTACAAGAATAACATAAGTGACATTGTCCACACCATACAAAATAACAGGGGCTGGCTCTGGTGGGCGTTATAAAGTTTTCCAATCTCAGGTGTCATTGAGCCCCTCAAGTTGGGTGTACATGCTCCGGCTTCAGAGAGGTGCACTGTGCATGATCGGGAGTGCAGATGCTGTTCTTCTGATCATGCGCAGTCGCCTCTCTGAAGCTGGGATACATACACCCAGCTTCAGAAGGGCACCAATGCTGCCAAAATGAGCTACACTCATGTGCAATATTTCCAGGAGCCGCACTGACATGTAAATTATGTTATCACGCCCACAGAGGTGTAATAACATGGAAAGAGGCCAACTAGTCTGGAGAAATGACGCTCCATCAATTAGTCAAAGGCCTAATTAGCATAGGAACAGCGCAATTTATAAATGCTTTTTATAAACATTGATATTAGTAAATAGCGGACAGGGCTGGTTAGGCAGGGAATTGTGGCACCCACATGTGACAGCTGCTGGTTTGGAGCACACAAGGGACCTGACAGGATCCCTTTATCGATAGTGTAAATGACTATAAATTAATAATAACTGCTGAGAAAAAAAACAGATTGCACATGGATGACAAGTGAGAAAACAATGGTCCTACTTTTCTGGATGAAAGTCGGGCAGATGTTTTATACTCTGAGGACGGGTTCACACCACGGCATGATCCGATCCGGGGCTGTCCGATGTGAACCGGACAGCCCCGGATCAGATTTTGGCCCCATAGTATGCTATGGAGCCGGATGGCAGCTATCTTCCATCCAGCTTCCATCTGTAAGGGAGGATCCGGGTGTATTCGGATTTTCCACCCGGACACAAAAACATTGCATAAAAGATTTTTGTATCCGGGGGGAGAAATCTGAGACACTTGAATCCTCCTGGTCAGGTGCGATCCGGCGCCCCCTAACATGGGGGTCTATGCGCCAGATTAAACCGGAGCCGCACCCGGGAGCCGGACGCCGGGTGCTGAAGCTCAGCGCCAGCCGGCACTGAAATTCAGCACCATGGAGCTGTCCTTTGCTGACAGTTTGTGACCGCGGCTAGCTGTGATCTTGACTTATCAGCAACTGCGGCTGCTATGAGAAGAATCTGGCTGGACACCGGACTGGATGGCATATCTGGCCCTCCGGTTCTGTGTCCAGATCAGGTCCTGATGCTGCCGTGGTGTAAACCCGGCCTAAGTGTACTCTTAAAGTAATGCCAAGCCTCCTTGCCCTATCTCAGACCCAAGCTTGGTGCCAATATAGTGAATTGAGGAATATAAAAGAGACTTGTTGCTAGAAAAGAACTCCCTAATTAGTTTACATTTCAATTAAATTTCTAACCCCCCCATGCAGTTCGCTATAAAAAACAAACAAACCATGCTGCACTCACCTTCCCTGGGTGACCAACTGCTGATGTCAGCATTACAGCCAATCGGTGAGCTCAACAAGGAATAGGGTGGTGTTCCCGTGTTCTGAGCTCACTGATTAGCCGCTCTGCTGCCGACATGACATCAGCGACGCAGCCAATGCCAGACACTGAGAACAGCAGCAGAAATTCACCAGTGGTCCTAATAACCCCTTTAATGCTGTAATTGCTGCATTTATTCTGTAGGTGTTCACACCAAAATACACAATAATAATCCTATCCAATCCTATCCGATTCCATTTTTGCTGCTTTTTTATGCATTCCCCTTTGATGCGTTTTTCGTGCAGATCTGAAGCACTATTTTTTAAAGCTATTTTCTGTTATTCCAGAAAAGCTTTGATATTGCACTTAAAGGGAATGTGTCAGGTCAAGAATCCATTTGTAACAGATATAATTTTCTAAATTCTTTTCTCTAAGCTCTCTCTATTCATGTATTTCTATTAATTATACTTCCCTTCTCTCTTCTGTAAACTGTAAAATAAAATATTAATTCCATCTGTCAATCACAGTGAGCTCTCTGCTGCCCACTCCACAAGGAATGAATATTCATACTGCACTGCACTGTCCTGCCCTTTGGGTTTTATGCTGTGTGACTGCAGACAGTTCTGAAAATGAGGAAGGAGGAGATATGTGCTCTCTTTCTCCTAGCTGCAACTTTGAGATCTTCATGTCATTGTGTGTATCTGAGGATTGTGTGTTATGTGTGTAGTCTGAGATATTTGTATGTGATTTTAAGAACAATTGGACATTTGCTCAGCAGATACTCACATTGCATGTCTGCAGGAAAACCAACCCTCATATGATAGAAATCTCTTACTCAGTGCACACAGTGCAGGACAAAAGGGGAGGGACAGAACACCAGCTTGGGTGGGTGTGGATATTTAAATAACACTTACATAGCAGCCGGACTAATCCTTTGTAAAAGTAATGAACAGGACTAATGTACCAACTTCCTGCTGGGTGTGAAAATGCTTATAACAAGGAAACTACAATTTGTTAAATAATGATTGTACATGTTTTTAAAAGGTCTGCCCAGGCTCCATTTAAGGGTAATGTTAGTATCATACTGAAAATGACCTGACAGTGTCTCTTTAAAATTACAACTATGTTTTTTAGTGCATTTTATCAGTAGTCTACATGGAAAATACATATAAAAAAGCACAGTTCAAAAAGCTATTTGGTGTGGTTGTAAAATGTGTAAGTTGTCTGATAATTCTATGTGCGGTGACAAATGTATTAAGGCCACGTTACTCACACAGATATCTGTGACCAACTTCTGAACAGATCTCTGGTTGCAGTGAAATCATGGACACATTGTTCCATTTTGTGTCTGTGTACAAATGTAACAATGTGTCCATGATTTCATTGCAACTAGAGATCTGTTCAGATGTTGGTCACAGATATCTGTGTGTGTAACGTGGCCTTAAGTCTCCACACCAAAAATCTATGATAGAATAAAATTTGTACGCACTATGCAGCATTATGCAGGTTCCTATTAAAATGCAGATTTGGGATGAAAACATTTAATATAGCTCCTAAATGCAGCCATGTGTATAAGACCTGAGAAAATGCCACTTAATAGAGTGATTCATTTACTTTAAAAATAGGCAGGTAGAGGATCTTTTCATTGTAGCCAATGTCAGCATTAGGCTGGAGACACACTGAGTGAGATACATGTGAGATACCTGCATGAGTCTCGCATGACTCACCAGGAACGGCCGCAGACTCTCTTGACAAGAGAGCGCATCAGATGCATAGAAGCACATGTAGCCCCACGCTCCTCGCCAGAGAGACAGGGGCAGTTCCAGGTGAGTCATGCGAGACTCATGTGAGTATCTCCCATGTATCTCGCTCAGTGTGTGAGGCCTTAACATTGTATCTGTCACATTTCTTGGATACTCACCAGAGTACGGCCAGGGCTGACAGATCGAGAACGTAGAGGGCTGCAGCTTCTACTTCTGCTCCTGCGGGGGCTCCACTGAAAATAAATTACACCAGAAACTGTAATATCACATATGTTGCATAATTACATACATTAAGCCACAATGTGTGAAGGCAGCAACTTGATAAAGTATTCATACCTCATGAACATTTCCCCATTTCTTCACATTACACCCACAAACTTAAATGGATTTTATTGGGGATTTATGTGATATGCCAACAATTTAAGTGGCAAATATTTGAGAAGGGTAAAGAAATGATACACGGTTTTCTAAATATGTAAAAAAATATAAATCTGATAATTGTGATGTGCATTTGTATTCATCCCCCTACGATTCATCACCTTTTGCTGCAATTACTGCTGCAACTCTTTTGGGTGAAGCTGAAATTTTGCCCATTCTTCTTTGCACATTCGCTCTCGCGCAGTGACATTGGATGGAGACGTCTGAACAGCAATTATCAAGGGCTGCCACACTGGGCCATTCACACACATGAATATGCTTTGAATTGCTTTGTAGCTCTGGCAGGATGCTTAGGGTTGTTGTCCTACGGAACATTATTCTACAATTATTTAAATGACTATTTACACTGTTCTATGTCACAGAATGTATCTGTATCTGTTGCATAAAACACTGGCAAGGGTGGTCTATGTGCTGCCAGATTTTTTTCTCAAACCCATTGACTTGAATTGGTGAAAATCAATGCCGTCGAATCCCACCGCACACCGCTGAGCACTGCCTCATTCCCAGCTCCAGGCCCACAAGCATTGCCCCACTTCTGACATCCTCCTGTATCTCAACCGCCGCCGCACCCCAATTTCCCCCCCAATTTATGGTGAGGAAGTGTGTTTTATAATCCAGAAAATATGGTAAATGTGCAGAATGTCAATTCTTTCAGGGGTTTTGCTGCAGATTTCACTTGTACTAATGAATGGGGAAACATCGGCACCAAAAGTGCATGCAAAAAAAGGCATAAAAAATGGGCATGTTTTACTCCACATTTCTCCTGCCAAGAGATGCTGAAATGGTGCAGACATTTCTGCTGTAAATGCGTAACGTGTGCATATACCCGTACAGAAGGATTTAGACTTACCAGTGCACCTCTCTTCGTCACAGCTTCTCCCTTCACAGCCACAATGTCATTCTCCATCAAAGGCGGCCACACGTGGTAAAATACCAATGGAGCTGTGAGCTCAGAGTCATATGTGCGACGATATCTAAATGCAAAACAAAAAGCAGTGTATTATTATCCTCAGCTCAAGGGCACAGCTATGAGGGGGAGCAGACAGAACAGTAGTATAACCAGTCCTGCAGCTTGATGTGCCAAGACATAGGCCCAGTTCACATGTAAGGGGGGTGGCGTTTGCGTTTCTATGTGTTTTTGCAGTGCAAAAACGCAAAGAAACGCATCCAAAAACGCACCCATTGATTTCACTGGAAATGCAATGAAAATGCAAGTAAAAACACATGTCATTTTCAGAAAACGCAAAATGCATTCTGTTTTTGCAAACGCAGCTCAAAACGTTGCAGAACACGTTTGGGCTGTGTTTGCAAAAACGCATGCGTTTTGCGTTTTCTGAAAATGACGTGTTTTTGCTTACGTTTTCCATTGAAATCAATGGGTGTGTTTTTGGATGTG
This sequence comes from Allobates femoralis, assembly GCA_033576535.1. Taxonomy (NCBI): domain Eukaryota; kingdom Metazoa; phylum Chordata; class Amphibia; order Anura; family Aromobatidae; genus Allobates; species Allobates femoralis. The sequence continues at coordinate 79,100,597 of JARQOC010000003.1, read as the reverse complement.
CTTCAATGCGTTTTGAGGTGAAAAAAAAACACGCAATGCAGCCAAACGCAATGCAAACGCAGATGTGAAAAGGCCCATAAGGAACCTGGTACATATAAGGCTTATGCTAGGTAGGGCCCTGTTGATCTGCATTAGTGACTAGTAGCTTCAATTTACATCTTAACTGCTCTATGACACTAGGGTTAAACTAGCGTCAGCCACTAGGCTGACAAATCCGCTTAAAACTTAGTTTCTGTCAGCCTGAGTGCATAGCGTTAACGTAATGTAACACTGTGCGCAGGCTGCCTATACATCCCTATGGTTACCGGACGCCTCGCGCAGCCACTGGCTCCACACAGAAGTCCCGGATATGCGCTTATGCTGAGCGCACAGGAAAACGTTGCAAACCGCTGTTTACAGTTAAGATAACCACAGGGATGTATAGGCAGCCTGTGCATAGTGTTAAATTACACTAATGCTATGCGCTCAGGCTGACAAATTCTAGGTTTTTAAGCGGATTCGTCAGCTTGAGGGTTTAGCAAACTTGAGCTGTCCATATATTATGTAGACTCCATTCATCTGAATCCGCCTTGTGATGCTACAAATCTCTGACAGTCCGCAGCTTCCCCTGAAAACACCAGCGCTTGTCAATGGCCCCACTGCATATGTCGTGAGGCGGCTTCTTTATTTGCAGCATGTGATCACCCAGTAATAAGCCTGTGACTAAAATAGTGCTAGAAGAAGGTTGTAAACTGTTAGACGGCCTGGGATTGTAGACACAGCAACACACATTTAGGACTTCTCCTTACTTGGTTTCACTAAACAGCTCTCCATCAACAGCAAATGCAATGTCTAGCGGGGCCTCAAGGGTTTGCATGGCAAAAGCAACTCGGCACACCTCCCGGATGAAGCCGCTGATCAGGATGAAGTCCACCTCAGCCGGGAATGAGATTTTAGGATTGACATTCATGGCACTGATCGCCTCCTAAAATAAAAGTATACAAAATAAAAGTAACACTTCCCCTTCCTTTATTCTTAGATTATAGCATGTGTAAAGTATGCAAGTTTTTTAACACTTGTTTATATTATTTTAATTTGTGCTTTACCCTTTCAGTCTATTTTAAGGATCTGTTCACATGTCCAATTTAAGCAGGTCCAGTATTAAAAAACACTAAGGCTACATTCAGACGTTGCTTTAGTGTACCGTAGTTGACGGATCCGTTTATTTGCAGTGATATTGGCCATCCCAGCTAAGTCAATAGGTTGCCAGATTTTGCATTTAGACAGAACGTTTTTCGAGGATCCATTCTGGGGCTCAAGAACGGATCCTCACAAAGGATGAGCATGTCAATTGTTGGGCGCTTTTCCTAATCTGCTTTCTTCATTGCCTCCATTGTGTATGTGCTCCAAAAAAATGGATCCGTACAAAACGCAGCACTAGCGCACTGTCTGAATAGGTGATGCATTTTTGGAAAAAGCTGATCCGTTTTTGCAGCTGCAAAACGGATCTGCAAAAAATGGTGCACTACCGCTCTATGATCAGTGTGCGTCCAGGACAGTGTCTCGGGATCATCTGCACATACCCTTACTATACACATGGAGCAAAGACGTGCAAAACATAATTCTTCAAATAGATTATATGTCTTTATTAAAAAAAAATGGATTCTGTTTAGGATACCATTTTGCATTCCTATTTGTTCTGATTGTAACAAATTCATTTTTACTATAGGTGTCTATTAAGACTGGACACTGTAAAAATCAGATCTATTAATGAATAACATACTGAATGATCATCCTTTATGATTTATTTTCCATAGATGTCAATGTTAAAAAAAGAAAATAAATCAGATTGCTATCCCTTTACTTGAAGGAACAAACCAGTTTTGGAGACTATGGGCTCGATTCATCAAAGCTTCTACACCAGATAACTAGATTTGAAAGATTGCACCAGTTTTGCGCAACACAGAGGTATGCAATTATTGTGCAGTTTTTGCAATACCCTGGAAACCTCCAAAAAGAATCTGAAGAGCCACCTCTTCCATCAAGCCTTCAACCTGCTCTGATCCTCAGTCCACCAAACCACTATCAGCTCCACCCTCTCATACTGTATCCTCACCCATCCCTTGTAGACATGAGCACTCCCGGGCAGAGTCCTCTCTCCTCACTTACTGTATCCTCACCCATCCCTTGTAGACTGTCAACCGTTGCGGGCTGCGTCCCCTCTCCTCACCCGTTCCTTATAGACTATGAGCCCTCATGGGCAGGGTCATCTCTCATCACCTATTGTATCCCCACCCATCCCTTGTAGACTGTGAGCCCTCATAAGCAGGGTCCTCTCTCCTCACCTACTGTATCCTCACCTATCCCTTGTAGACTGTGAGCCCTTGTGGGCAGGGTCCTCTCTCCTCATCTACTGTATCCTCACCTATCCCATGTAGACTGTGAGCCCTAGTAGGCCGGATCCTCTGTCCTCACCTACTGTATCCTCACCCATTTCTTGTAGACTGTGAACCCTCATTGGCAGGGTCCTCTCTCCTCACTTACTGTATCCTCACCCATTCCTTGTAGACTGTGAGCCCTCATGGTCAGGGTCTTCTCTCATGACCTATTGTATCCCCACCCATCCCTTGTAGACTGTGAGCCCTCAAGGCCAGGGTTCTCTCTCCTTTTGTACCTGTCTGTGCCTTGCTTTGTTCATAATTATTGTACTTATTTATGTATGCCCCTTTTCACATGTAAAGCACCATGGAATAAATGGCGCTATATTAATAAATGATAATTTTTTTTTTGCATTTTCAAACAGCTTTGCGTGGATGTTAGGAGGAAGTGGGAAAGGATGGGATGTGGCAACGCCTGAATGTAAAATTCACTATAAGTGCTGCTGTTTCTTATGTCAGAAATACTACTCTAAGAGGAGAAGGACTATAGTGCCGCCTACTGGAAGTAGCATTCTTAAAAGTCAATATCGACCCTTTTAGCAAGCCGTGCCATATGACTTGGGATAAAAAATCTGAAGAGACAATTTACACATTTCCAGAGAATTTTGTGGCATTTGAGTCTCCTCATACTGGCATCTGGAAACCTTGCCCCTTAGATATCATACTGGCTTAATGTATACCATCAAACAGGAGGCATAGAAAGGAATCTGAGTCTACTGTCAGCTAAAGAGTGCCAGATCTATCAAACAAACCACAAGGATCGATTGGTGCATCTTCTCACTGTCTTATATAATATTAAACAGCAATAGTAAATTTACCTGAATGTTTAAAGGGAACCTGTCAGGTGGTTTATGCCCCCTAGCTATCACTGTCTGTACCTGCAGCTTTATAATACCAGTCTAATCATCCCTGTCTGAGCTCATAGTGTAATGTGAAAGATGAAAAAAAAGCATTTTTACACTTAGATTTCAGTCCCCACCTCGGCGGAGGGAGACTGTCTGGCAGGATAATAGTTAACTCACTTTTAACTTGGATGGCTAAAGGACCTGTGTGATGTAACGATCATGTGACCATAGTGGGCGGAGCTAAAGCCAGCAAACGTATTATGTTCACGCCTATTGTAGTCACATGGTTATGACTATCACATCAGGTCCCCCAACATGTTCTGGCACAAGGCTGAAATGTTAACTATTAACCTGCCAAACAGTCTCTGTCCTTCAAGCTGGGGACTGACTGCCTCATTACATAAGGAAATGTAAGGGTATAAATGCTTTTATTCACCTTTCACATTACACTATGAGCTCAGACAGGGAGGGACTAGACATGTATTAGAAGCTGCAGCTACAGACAGTGATAGAGGGGGGCATAAACCACCTGACAGGTTCCCTTTAACCAGCAGAACTGGACACATTTTTAGTCCTTATCCTCAGGGAATTATTTATAAAAAGAAAGCCATACATTAACACTGGACTGAACGTCGTAGAGATCCAGATTGCGGACAATGTAGTCAATCACAGCGTCCTCCAGGGATTCTGGCCCCATGTGAGACGGAGACAACGACTTTCGTACTCTTAGCTTGAATTGTCTGAAGGCCATCTTCGCAGCATGGAAGGATTCCTGTATATGAAAGAAATAGAACAAATACAGTATATAATAAAAAGATTATATTTTTAAATCACAGCATTAAAGGTAAGTGCACAAATTAGAAGGTAGCTTTCACCCACAGGTGACCATTTAGACAAAACCACCGTGGCCTGTGATTACACTGCTATAATTGTAGGTCATTGGGTGCTGATTACTAGCATCCAGTGCTTTACATGTACAGTGGATGTCCCTAAGGGGTTAAATAGCGAAGAGAATGGTCATTTACGATTGCTGCAGTTAAGCAACACAACAAAGCGAATGGTGAAATCTGCTACAACCTCCACAGCATAATTAACTTTCTTCAGATTTTAAACCCAAACATTGGTTAAATGGCACTGTGGATATTCTACGCATACGGACCAGCTACTGAAAGACATCGTCATATAGCGATCAGTACCTATCACCAATCTAGAGTTATCACTAGATTGTCACTTACCACAGTCGCAATAAAAATGATCCTCTGCACCATCTCTAAGTCCTCAATGTAACGTCTCAGCAGGTTTGAGCATCTAGACGATCATTGGCAAAGATGTCATTGAAGCGTGATATCAACCGGCTGTGGCGAGAGGCATTGGTGAGTTGGGCAGCAGTCGGGGACTCGGTTCTGGCAAATGGACTGGTGGATCTGCTGGAGTGACGGATGGGACTGGGAGAACGGCTTCTGGAGAGTCTGTAAGAAGTTATACCCACATAAGAAATACGGGAACGTAGAGCTGCTCACTCCCAATCTGTGTGACACCTAGGATCACACATCTGATGACAATCATTCTGATCACAGCTAGAGATTTGATATCATTTTTTTTATCATTCGTTCATGTGGGTTAGCTAGAAATATACTTCATCTCCTTTTTTTTCGGAGAAGAGTAATTGAAGCTTCCAGATATTGTTTTGTGATGTTAAAGAGAACACTATTCATTGTATTATTTGTAAAGTGTTATTAGTAGTGATGAGCGAGCGTTACCATGCTCTGGTGTTCTGTACTCATAATGAGCAGTTTGTTATTTGGATGGGCGCGACTCAAGTACCCAAGTATAATGGAAGTCAATGGGGAACTCAGAAAATTTTTGGAAAAATACTCAAGTTTCCCGCTGACTTCCATTATACTCGGTACTTGACACTTCAGGGAGGAAGTAGACTAACTCTAGCGCCACCTATTGAAGGCAGCAATCCATAAAGCCATAATTGACTCTAACAAGCCTTTTAATATGACTTAGTTTAGGGTCACACCAGCACTATGCCTCTGTTCAGGGGGAGTTCCGCTTAAAAGAAAAGAAAAGAATTGGGCAGCATTAATATAGCTTAACAGTAAAGGTAAGACTGGGTTAACGCTGCCAATACATTCCTATGGGTGACAGACCCCCGAGCGCAGGTCAAATGCTGGCATCTAAGTGACGGTGTTTGAAACCTTGTGCTATTTCACATGATGCGCTTGGAAATAGATGCCGGCGTTTCATCTGTGCTCGGGGATCTGTCACCCATAGGAATGTATTGGTAGTGTTAACACAGCCTTATCTTTACGGTTAAGTTGCGTTAATGCTGCCAAATTCTATCTTTTAAGCGTAATTCCCCCTGAACGGAGGCATAGCGCTGGTGTGACCCTAGCCTTAGGATTTGTGCCAGATCAGAGCCCCAATCTGCAGACACTGCGTTTCGGGGTGATTGCTCCTCATCAGTGCAGTGTATAGGATCTGATCTTGCTCAGTACTTGAGTCTTGCCCATCTGAGCATCCAACTGCTCGTTACGAGTACCGAATACCCGAGCATGGTCGCTCATCACTAGTTATTAGACAATACTTATTCCAGTCATTTATCAAATTAACCTCTAGTATATGGAGTTTAAGTGTATTTGGACAAATTTTCTGCATGAAAAAAATGTACACCAAAATAAAAATGTAAATAAAGTTATTGGGTGTGTTTTTTTATACAGTTGTTATGGATATAGCAATTTTTTCTGCTTAAATTCAACCATTAGACAAATTTAGAGCGCTATTTTTTTTTAGTATAAACACCCCAAGAATTCACATGTTGCTTCTTTTAGGAAAAAAAAAAACTAAAAAACAGCGAAGTGTATGGTGTTTTCCCATTAAAATCAACTGGAGGCTCATTCAAAGAGTATTTAAAGTGATATTTCATTTCGGTGCAGGATTGGCTACAAAATCCAAACCCTGTGTGAATCCACCATTACGTAGTGCAGCTTTTTTTTCTAACAAGAAACTAATTTTAGTATCTAATGAAAATGGCCCCAAATACTTTATTAACTCAGAAAAATGGATGTCACTTATGAGGCAAAGTCACCTGCAGCCATGGAAAACGAAGCTGACCATCTTCCCCATCCTCTTACCTTCCATGCAGAATACTCTTCTCAGCTGATAAGATGGAGATCTCATCCTTCAGTAGACGGATCTGGCGCTGATAATCTTCCACTGACTCTTGTTTCCTCAGTTCCATTTTTTCGTGAGCCGTCCTCAAACTGTCATTATATAAAAAAAAATACATCTTCTGTAATTTTTCATTATGGAAAAAATAGAAAACATGAAACATGTTCATACAAAGTAGACAAACTAAGCCAAACAAGCCAACGTAGGTGAGAATAACCTATAATCTCATGTGTAATGAGGACAAAAACTCTTCCATACCACCATAAATGATGATTACATGATATGTCATGCCTGACCTTTAGCTCCCCCAGAGAGACAGCCTTAGAGTGGGTTCACATTGCGTCTGTGCTGTCTGTTTAACAGATCCGTCAGACGGCAGCACAAACACAATGTAACGGACACATGAATGCATCCATAGGCTTCCATTGAACAAATGCATATTAACGCATGCCGAAATAGGCATGTGTCTGCAAGTTTGCATTTGTTGAAGTGCACAGGCAAATGCTGACAGCAGTTTTTTCAGTCCGTTAGAAAGCAAACGCAATATAACACAATGCTACAGATATGTGCAGATGTACGGCATTGTGTTATATTGCGTTTACAATAGATGATAGGATAGAAAGATCTGACTGTAATCTCGCATTATTTCCTAACGCAAGAAAAGACGCTTTCAACAATGTCTTTTCTTGCGTTATGAAATAATGCGAGATTACAGTCAGATGCCGGCGTTTGAACCACACTACGGGCTGCGTCTCCATAGGTAAGCATTGGCAGCATTGACGCGGCGCTACCATGGCGGTAGCACCGCGTTTATGCTGCCAAAACCTATGTTTTATACACTACCCCCTAAGCGCGGCACAAATGTTAATGTGACCTTAGCCTAACCAACAATAAGCACATTGTCTCTTCAGGAAGGAAGTAGACTAACTCTACTGCCACATATTGAAAGTAGCAATCCTAAGAGTCATAACTGACTCTTTAAAGGGAATCTGTCAGGTCAAAAATCCATATGTAACTGATATAATTTTCTAATTCCTTTCTCTAAACTCTCTCTATTCATGTATTTCTATTGTTTATTCTTCCCTACTATCCTCTGTAAACTTCAAAAAAAAAGATTAATTCCATGTGTCATTCACAGTGAGTGATCACTTGCTTCTCTGCTGTCCACTCCCCAAGGAATGATTATTCATACATCATTACACTGTCCTTCCTTTCTTTGATCTGTTATGTTGTGTGTGTGACTCATTGCAGAGCAGAAAGGTGGGGGAAGCAGGTGTGTGTGATCTTAGAGATCTTCATTGTGTGTAACTGAGACGTGTGTAGTATATGCAGTCTGAGATATTTCTATGCGATTATAACAACATTTAATCATTTGCTCAGCAGATGCACACATTATATGTCTGCAGGAAAACCAAACTTCATATAATTGAAATCTTATAGACACCACACAGTGCAGAACAAAACACCTCCCCCCTCCCAGCACAGAGCATAGAGGGGAGGGACAAAACACCAGCTTGGGTGAGTGTTGATATTTAAATAATACCTATACAGCAGCTGGACTATTCGGCTGTGAATATAATGGAGAGGACTAATGTACCTGCTCCCTGCAGGGTGTGAAAATGCTTATAACAAGGAAAGTACAAATTGTACAATAATGATTGTACATGTTTTTAAAAGGTCTGCCCAGACACTATTCAAGGGTAATATTAGTACTCCATGCACAGTGTGAAAATGATTATAGCAAAGAAACTACAAAGGGTAATATTAGTATCATACTGAAAAATGACCCGACAGAGTCCCTTTAATGAGCCTTTCTATATGACTTAGGATTTATGCCATATCAGAACCCCATTCGCCAAATGCTGCATTTTGGGGTGATTGCCTCTTATTAGTGCAAAGTATGAGATCTGATTGGGGGTCTGCAGATTGGGGTTATGATATGTCATAAATCCTAAATCATATAGAAAGGCTTGTTAAAGAGTCAATCTTGAATTTTGGATTGCTATTTTCAATAGGTGGCACTAGAGTTGATCTACTTCCTCCCTGAAGAGACAATTTGCACAGTTCCCAGAGGAGCATTGAGGCTAAAAGTCTCTTCACTGCTGGCATGCAGGATTAATCTCCATAAGGAGAGTAGCTATTCCCTTGACCTCATCATAGCCTCTCATACATATCAGACCCCATACTTTGCACTGACGAGGGGCAATCACCCCAAAATGCAGCCTATGCAGATTGGGATTCTGATAAGGCATAAATCCTGAATCATATTAAAAGGTTTCTTAAAGAGTCAATTATGACTTTTAGGGTTGCTACTATCAATAGGTGGCACTAGAGTTCATCTACATCCCCACTGAAGAGACAATTTGCACATTTCCCAGAGAAGCATTGTGCCTAAAAGTCTCCTCATTGCTGGAATGCAGGATTAATCTCCATAAGGAGAGTAGCTATTTCCTTAACCAACAATAAAAATGTCATGTTCAGATGCTCATTCCAAAACCATTTTTCAGGTTGATCTCATGGGTACTGTCATATCAGTGGGAGAAGGCTCTAAGAGCTCCTAATGCAAAGCCTATTGGGGTAACTGTTGGTTTTATACTGACAGACTGAAAGCACTCAACACATAAGTAAATGGGAATAATGGATGTTTTGAAAACAATCTAGTCCAGCGAGCAACATTGTTTCCATACTTCCAATTAAAGGGAACCTGTCAGCTCATTTTTGTCCACTAACCTATGACTACCTGTCCCTGCAGCTTCCTAGCCCCTCCCTAACCATCCCTGTCTGACCTAAATCTGTCCTGTGCTGACATGTTCCCTTTCAATTGTATTGGAAACTCCACAACCCGAATACTGTTCTTCCTTTCTCAGTCAGGAGCGGCTGATGAAGTAATAACCTTTGACAACTTCTTTTCCATATGCTCTACAATGAAGCTTGGGCATCAATGGTTACTGCTTTGGCGGACTCCACTCATCCACTTAAAGGGACACTGTCAGGTCATTTTTCTGTATGATACTACTATTACCCTTGAATAGTGCTGGGCAGACCTTTTAAAAACATGTAAAATCAAACAGGAATAGTCTGCTGTGTAAACTGTCATGTAATTATGCACTCCCTCTCAGCAGCTCTCTCCTCCCTCCTCCCTTTGCTAACAGTCAGTGTCAGGTTGCAGTAGCTTATGTTCTGATGAATACAAGGAGGGAGAGAGCTAGAGAGCCGATCTGACTTATCTAGACTCCATCTGTTTCTGCAAGCAGGTCACTCCTCCTGCATCTCCCTGGGTGTGTACACACCCCACTGCTGTGCCACCACCGTCCACAGAGCGACTGCTCCTGACTGCCATAGACACTGTGACCAATACTCAGCCAAAAGAGGCTACATTCAAGTACAGTATCTCTCAGGGCATACTCTGTACCCTGTACGGGACCATAAGGGATACATCGTGCTATTGAAACTCAAACTATTCTAAGGCGATATTTGTGATCAAGGACCTAATCGTCCGAAATGTCATACTGTCGCAGTTCTACCAAGAGCACCTTCCGAATAAACATTCACCAATAAGCAAAAAGACTAGAAGTGTGTGTGCAGTGATTCTAACAGACTTGTAAGCAGATATAGTGCTGTGACACTTTCTGTGTTGTATTTCACCCCTTTCTTGGCTGCAGACACAGAATGGAGGATACAGCCCCTCCCAGTGATCTCCTGTGCAGTGATGTGGTGTGAATATGTGACATGCATATTCATTTTTATGCGGAGTGTGCAGCAGAGAACTAAGTGGATCATTCACTGTGATTGACAGATGGAGTGAATCTCTTTATTTGAAGTTTGCAAAGGATAGGAGGGAAATATAAATAAAAGAAATACATCAATAGAGAGATTTAGAGCGAGGAATTAGAAAATGATAGCAGTTACGTATGGATTTTTGACCTGATAGTTTTCCTTTAAAAGGGGATAGCTGGGATTTTACAAAAAAAAACAAAATGTGCCTATGCACTAATAGGTGGGTAGTTGTACCTACCTGCCTGTTGTGCCCGACACCGTTCTTCACCAACACGGAGCAGTCTAAGTCCGCTCCTGCCAGTGTTTCTGCAGTTTCCGCTGACATTGCATTAACAGTGGCGGCTTCTCTGTTCTGTTGAGTGGGCGTCACAGCCGACATCATGCTTTATTGACAGCTGGCAGCATGACACAAGCTGTTCTGCCCTATCCACAGGGCAGAGAGGAAAATAAGGCATTGTATTGTGGGAGGAGAAGTCTGTGACGGCAGGGACCGGTGCTGAGCACAACAGGCAGGTAGGTACGTGGCTGTTAGAGCTTGGGCATTTTCTTTAAATCTCTGAAATCCCCTTTAATACATGGCTGGCTACTTTGGTAGCTGTTTTGCAAACTAGACCTGTGATAATTAACTGATCGCCAGGTCTGCTCCTTTCAAGAAGAGTTTGTAATGGTTAGACAATGCTTTTTTTATCCAATAGTTTTAGCTGAATAGAGATCCTGCATACAGAAAATTAATCAATTTATAGATGTTTAGCAATTTCCCCTTACTCTGCTCTTAGTTGAAGTATCTCATCCTCGGTGGCTAGGAGGGTGGTTGCCGATTTGGTTTTTGTTTCATCCAGTTCCATTTGAGCTTCAAGAAGGCTATAAGTAAAGGACAAGAAAGGTTTGTTGTCTCTACATCTCATAGCAATATGTAATGAACAGTTCTCCAATGCCATGAATGTTTTTTCTTTTTTAGAAAGAATTACATAAAGTATAAAGCTACTGTGCCTTGGAGAAGAGTTCACCCCCTTGGAATTTTTTGTGTTTTGCTACCTCACAACCTGGAATTTCTGCTTTATTCTTTAGGTTTCATCAGTTCATGTAAAGAACAAGCCTACAACTGGGAAAATGTGATTTTCTTTTTAGTACTTTGTACTTTAGAGTGTCCATGTACAGCTGCAAGTCTCTTTAGATAAGTCTCTAGGAGCTTTCCGTATCTTACCACTGGGATTTTTGACTGTTCCTTAAGGCAAAACTGCTCCAGCTCCTTCATGTTAGATGGTTTCCTCTTGTGAACAGAAACCTTCAAGTCTGCTCACAGATTCTCAATAGGATTAAGGTCTGGGCCACTCCAATACATTTCCCCATAAATCACTTGAGTGTTACTTTAGCTGTAAACTTTGGGTCATTGCCTTGTTGGAAGTTTACCTTTCTTCCCAGTCTAAAATCACTGATACACTGAAACAGGTTTTGCTCAAGAATATCCTTGTATTTCACACCATCTATTTTCACCTCGACTGTTTTCTGTGCCCTTGCTTTCGAAAAACATCCCACATCATGAAGCTGCCACCACCATGTTTCACAGTGTGGATGGTGTTCTTGGGGTGATGAGCTGTTGATTTGGCATTTATCTTGGTGGCCAAATAATTGAATTTTGGTCTCACTGCCCACAGCACCTTCCTCCATACATTTGGGGAGTCTCCCTCGTGTCTTTTGGCAAACTCAACACAAGCCTTCACATTTTTGGATGTAAGTAAAGTCTTTTTTCTGATCGCTCTACCATAAATACCAGCTCTATGGAGTGTACGGCTTATTGTGGTTGTATGGACAGATACTCCAGTCTCTGCTTGGTAACTCTGCAGCTCTTTCAGGGCTATGTGTGGGGTCTGTGCTTCCTTTTTGACTAATGCCCTCCTTACCGGGCGGCCCCTTCTTGGCAGGTTTGATGTGGTACCATGTTTTTATCATTTGAGGATAATGGATTTGATGGTGCCCGGGGGATCATGAGCGTATGGGTTTTTTGTTAGAACCTAACCCTGGCTTGTTCTTCTTAACAACTTTGTCTCGGACTTGTTTGGAGATCTCCTTGGTCTTCATGGTGTTTGGTTACTGATGCCTCTTGCTTAATGGTCTTGCAACCTCTGTGGCCTTTCAGGAGAGGTGTGTGTATATACCGACAGACTGTGGCACGTAGATCGCACACAGGTGGACTTCCGTTTACTAAGCATGTAACTTATGAAGGTGATTGCTTGCACCAGAAATGTTAGGGGCTTCATAGCAAAAGGGGTGAATACATATGCAAGTGGGAATATTTATTGATTTCATCCTATAAAATAAAATTTTGACTATTTTTCTCACTTCACTTCCCCAATTTACTGCTGATCACACACTAATCGGATTACAAAAATATTTAAACACAGGTTGTAATGTAACAAAATAGGTAAAAAAACAGGGGGGTGAACACTTTCACAAGGCACTTTCACAAGGCACCTGATCACCGTTTCCAGTGATGACATCTGTCAGCTGCAGTCAATGATTTGCAGCCACTGAGGTCATTGCTGTAGTTAGTGATTGGCTGCAGCGGTGACATATATTGCAGACATGTCATTGCCAAGTACTGAGTGAACAGAGACCAAAAGGTGATGGATTGCTATAAACAATACATTTTTCATTGTTCACTTACTCTTGTCTTACAGAGTTCAGTTCCACCCGCGTAGATGCCAACTGTGATTCCAGCTTGTGCAGCTCCTTCTCCTGAGAGGATGACATTTCTCTCATTCGTTTGTCTCTTTCCAGAGATTCCTGAAATTTAATGCCAATTTTCTTTACTCTCCTAAACATATTTCTCTATATAATATGAGTCAGACACAGCCATTACACAGTGCATAGTAGAAACACATACAGTATATAAGATTATCTCAGCACAGAGATGTGGTATCATCAGACCATGTCCCTGTACAGTCAGACACATCCATTACACAGTACAAAACAGGGACACATATATAAGATTATCTCAGCACAAGAGATGTGGTATGATCAGACCTTGTCCCTGTACAGTCAGACACATCCATTACACAGTACATAGCAGGGACACATATATAAGATTATCTCCGCACAGGAGATGTGGTATGATCAGACCTTGTCCCTGTACGGTCAGACACATCCATTACACAGTACATAGCAGGACACATATATAAGATATCTCCGCACAGGAGATGTGGTATGATCAGATCATATCCCTGTATGGTCAGACACATCCATTACACAGTACATAGCAGGGACACATATATAAGATTATCTCAGCACAGGAGATGTGGTATGATCAGACCATGTCCCTGTACAGTCAGACACATCCATTACACAGTACATAGCAGGGACACATATATAAGATTATCTCCGCACAGGAGATGTGGTATGATCAGATCATATCCCTGTATGGTCAGACACATCCATTACACAGTACATAGCAGGGACACATATATAAGATTATCTCAGCACAGAGATGTGGTATGATCAGACCATGTCCCTGTATGGTCAGACACATCCATTACACAGTACATAGCAGGGACACATATATAACATTATCTCAGCACAGAAGATGTGATATGATCAGACCATGTCCCTGTACAGTCAGACACATCCATAACACAGTACATAGCAGAGACACATATACTGCATAAGATAACCGTATCTCAGCACAGGAACATTTTTATAACACATCCAATTGTGGAAATTATTATTATTCCAAGATCTATTGATTAAAATAAACTGTATTGTGAGAAAACCCCTATATTTCTTATACTCTGTGCCTGTGGCGATTATGGTGATTTACCTGGAGGAGAGAGAAGCTGCTGTCCGCACATGAGGAGTTGGAGAAGCAGGTTCCCAGCCACGGCAGAAAGCGACTCTTAAGTGTTTCAACTCCGGCATACTGACCACCTTTAATAGAAATAAAAGATAATTATTAATAAAAGACATTTACAGTACATCTAAAAATGAATGATGAAATTATCTGTAATGATTGTAGATGTAAAATTGTGGGTGTAGATACAATAACAGCGCCATCGGCCTCTTTCAGGATGAGAGAAGTGACTGTACTCACGGCTCTCCACCTCCGGTCAGTGGAATATAGAGATTAGCAGAAGATGACCTAACACATCTGTTTCTAGAGATAACGTTTAGCTTGTAATGAACACCTTAGTTATAAAGCAAGGATCACACCAATAACAATAGGTGATGTGGTCGGCTGAGCCCCTCCTCTCTGCATGGTGACCTCTGCATATGTCACAGAGCATGCCCAGAAAATTACCCTAAAGAAGTCTATATAGTTTTTTTTAGCTTAATGTCCAGATAATTGTTACAAATACCTTCCCTTGAAAAGGAATGTGTGATCACAAAATAAACTATTGTTTAAAGGGAATCTGTAAGCAGATAATAGAGGCAGAGACCCTCATTGCAGGGATGTGTCACTTACTGGGCCACTGTCACCATGGCCTCTCTTACTTTGGTGACTTGTGACAGGTTTGGGACCTGTGTCTCATTCCTGTATTGAGACTTCATTTTAAATGTGCTTCTGTTGCTAGCAAAGCTTTTCAGTTCTCTTCCCAGGCGTGGCTACTTTGTGATCATTCCCATCTCCTTTATATGGTCACATGATCCAGCATTCCTTGCTGGTGATTGGACTTCATTCCTGGCCTAGCTACCTGAGGTGAAGCTGCTACTCAAGAGAAGTTGACCGTTGCCAAGCCGTCTGCTGCCTAGGAGTGTCACAGCAGGCGTGATGTTGTCTTTTTGTTTCCCTGTCTGTCTTTCCTTCCGCTCTTATTGCTATTACTGCAGCAGTTTGGACTAGTGCCTCCACTAACCATTTCCTATTGAGTGTTAACATCAGGGCCAACGAGGGACTAGATAGCCTGCTCAGCGATGGGGTGAAAGAACACGCATAGGTATGGAACAAAGATCAGGGCATAGCTGCAGGTAAGTGCAGGATGTCTCCTTTCTCCCTTTCCCTACGAGCATGGTCCTCCATTGTACTTGTCAATCCGGTGTTTGCCCTGTGTGTTTTGTGTAGTGCACCGGACACCGTTGGTCTGCCGCCACTGTCACGCACTGTATTCAGACGCAGACTATTCCATGGCGTGACATCCACTTGATGTAATTTTGATAAAATCAATGTTTTAGCAGCAGAAGCTTAACACTGGCAATCCTGCAGCAAGATAGACCTCCATATTCATGTGCTCTCCACCCCCCCACCATTGATTGGCAGCTTTCTGCCTATGTACAGCATACCCAGAAAGATGCCATAGCATGGGCGTGGTTATACAGGGCTAAGCATTTAGAACAGCTAGATCTATAGCATATAAAATAGGGACTTTATCAAAACTTCAGCAAGTAGCCCAATAAGTAAAACATCGCTGGAATTGGGGTCTCTGGTCCTACAAGCTGTGCTCAGAAGGGGTTACAAAAACCTGGTGAGAAATTTTCTTAAAAATCCCATTTTTTACGTTAAGTGCATTTTTTTAATGGTGATTTACTGTTTCTTTATTTTGAAATAATAATCTATATTTAAAAAAAATTAAAAATCTCATCATTTTCACATTGGCCACCAAGACTAATGCTAGACTCAGGGAAGCGATATTGATACTAGTAGCAGTACATGGATTCAGCCCGTACTTAGCTGTATTGATTAGGGTAAATGTCACTGTGAAGGTATGGGAAGGAAGTAAAATAAATAAAAAATAAGCAATTAAACATTATAAAAAATGAAATGATAAAAACAAACAAAACAACTAAAATTAACATAAAGACTTGATTGAAATAAGTCATTTTTAATGACTGAGGTGGAAAGACATGGGTAATAATGGGAGCGGTGACCCCTGGCACAGGACCCTTTGTGTTTTGAGACCTATCGTATTTGCCATTTGACTTTGGTGCGTAGATGGACAGTGTATGGCCAGAGACACACTATGTGCATGTGATATACTCGCATGACTCACCCGGAACAGCCACTGCCTCTCTGGAAGGGAGCGTGTCAGCTGCTTGTGTTTCTATGGAGTGCCGCGCTCCCGTTCAGAGATTCGGTGGCTGTTTCGGGTGAGTCATGCGAGACTCATGTGAGTATATCGCATGCAGCTCGCATAGTGTGTCTCTGTCCTAGAACTGTAAATTGGAAAGGTTGTGTCCATATGATAAGAGCTTGTGTCATTTTCTTTCTTACCTTCTCTTGCTGTGAAATTAAGGATGGTGAACAGCTGACCCTGGATTTTGGAATTCAACTCAAGAAGCTCACAGCAAATGTTCAAGTTCTGATCACAAGAATTAATCTGTGAATGCAAAAACAAACAAAATATGATCATGAGGCAAACTAAAACCCAATAGAGAAGTTGCGGAACAAGCTGCAATATAAGCATTCCGCTAACTAGAAACTTCTAATACTTTGCAAAATTGCTGAACCTCCAAAGTTGGGTCCAGGCACATGGCAGAGTCCCAGTACTGGGAGCCTGAGCAAGCAGCTGCACAGCCCCGCCAAGATCTGCTCTGCATGAAATCATCTTATGGGTGTGTAGAATAGAGAATAACCCCTTTAATCTAACAGAATCAGGTGATAACTGTTTATTTAAAACTTTTGTCAATCCAGCAATCCACTCTTTGCTTCAAGTATGCAACACAGAACAGGATTGTACACAATACTTACATTCTGCGAACTTCCAGCATTTAAATATCTCTATGTGTGATCTATTAAAGGACTCTATCATGTCCACAAACACAATTAACCTGCTGATATGTGGTTAATCTGCACATTCAGAGCATTTTAAATCTGCCCAGCCACTGTACTGAAAGCCCAGCTACTGGGAGAAAAGGAATTGTATTCCTCTCAGCAGCCTCCGTCTTTCAGTCATAGAGGTGTGAGCGGAGCAGTTTCACTCACTGCTCAGTATACAGTAAGCGGTGGCTGTAAACACGTTGCCTGACAACAATAGAGTGACAGCCGCCTCCACTATGATATGTGCTATATACATTTAAATAAAGTTCATTTACTTCTGGTAGCCATGCTTTTTTTTTTTTAAATCAGATCGTTTTTATTCAGTTTTAAACATATATAACTTTTTAAACATATATAAAACACATACTTAGACATTACAACAGTAATGTATAAAATCCCTCAACCCCACCCCACCCCTCTCCCAACCTACCCCCTCCCCTTTCCCGGTCCATTGATATACTCCTTTCAAGCAGAGAAAAATGGCATAAACGTAACAGTGAATACACATTACCCAGCAATCAATATAGCAACCACAGAGCCCCAGTACCACAGATTAGATTCCGGAGTGGTTAGCCATCTGCTGACAGTGCCAGAAGGCCCATCCATCCTGCCCATATTTTATCAAACACATTTGGTCTTTCCCGTTTAGTGTAGATCAGTTTTTCCCTATGAACATATTAAGTTTAGTTTTCGTATATATTCTCTACGTGTGGGAGCCACATCCGAGGTCCAATGTAGTGCTATCAATTTCCTAGCTATATAGAGCATTCTAGCAACCGCACGTCGTATATACTCATCACCTCCAACCTCCTCCACATAGCCCAGCACACAAACGGTCGGATCCCTGGGGACATCCTGCTCCGTAGCCATATGTATTAGATTAAGAACCACAATCCAGAACACCTGAAGGCGAGGACACGTCCAGAACATGTGGAGTATGTCAGCACCCTCCAGTGTGCACCTGGGGCAACATGAAGTTTGTCTCAAGCCTTTGTCAAATAACCACTTAGGCGTCCTGTATACCCTATAGAGGATATACAGCTGAGACAGACGGCCCGGCTCACTCAGTGATAGTCGAGGAGTCATGTTCAGTATAGATTCCCAATGATCCACCGTTATACCATCTATTTGTTGTTCCCACTTCTCCAATGCCCGTATTGGGTGTCCCGACAAACTAGTTGACAGGAGCCCCCCATACACAAAGGAGATGATTCCTTTAGTAGAGGTCTGGATACCCATCATGGTAACAATAGCATCCTGATGTATAGCAATATTGCATATGTGAGTCTGTGCGGTATATGCATGTCTGACCTGTAGGTACTGGTAGAACGAGGAGTGTGGGAGCGAAAATTCACCTCTTAATGCTTCGAATGTTTTAAAGACTCCTCCCTCCACCAGCTGTGAAAGCCACCAGATGCCCACACGACGCCAGTGTGCGAACCCCTTCAAGGCCTGCAGTTGTGGTAAATGTGGGTTATCCCAAATAGGAGCATAATGTGTAAAACCTACAATTCCTCTCAGACTCTTCATCTTATCCCACACTTTAACCATGAGCCTCACTGTGGGAACCTTAGACATCCACTTTCTCAAACCATCAGACTCCAGTTTAGACAGCAGAGGTCCCCTACCCGCCAAAAATTGGAAAATATCTCGACCTCCCCCCTGTCTCTCGGCCGTGCACTCCGCACCATTGCCATATGTTGACACTGTGAAGATATAAAGTAGAGCCACGGGTTGGGCAACGCCAGACCTCCCTCCTCCTTTGCAAATGTTCCAGCTTTATCCTAGCGCACTTCTTCCCCCAGATAAGTTCCCTAAATAATGCATTAATTTTGAAAAATCTGTTATGCGGAAGCCATATTGGGGAATTATGCAGGACGTACAGAAGCTGAGGCATGACCACCATCTTCAACAAGTTCACCCCCCCCCCACCACCGACAGGTGCAATTTGGCCCAGGCTTTGATCTTCTGTTTAATCTTATCCATCAGTGGCACGAGATTCAAACGCTCATAATCAGTGATGGTGCTAGATACAGTGATTCCCAAATATTTGAAGTTGTCTACAACCGGCACATGAGGTATGTCAATCACAGTTGGGTCCAGAGGCAGAATAGCAGATTTTTCCCAGTTTATAGTCAGGCCCGAAATAGCCCCAAATTGGGTAAGCAGCGTCATGGCACTACGCAAAGATTCGTCTGAGTCAGCCAGAAACAGAAGAAGATCGTCCGCATAGAGGGCTACCTTCTCCTACATTTGTCCATACCTGAACCCCACTATGTCCGCATGGTGCCGTATTTTCGAAGCCAAGGGCTCTATCGCTAAGGCAAAGAGCAGTGGGGATAGCGGGCAACCCTGCCTCGTTCCCCTGTGAAGGGGAAAGCACCCAGACAGTGACCCATTTGCTCGAATTTTTGCCGTCGGCTGCGAGTACAGAAGCCTAATCCAGCCAAGGAAGCTGGGGCCGAACCCCATGCCCTCCAGCGCGGCAAAAAGATAAGACCACTCTACACTGTCAAATGCCTTGGAGGCATCCAGAGACAGAACTACCCGCCTCCCCACATTGTCCGCCCTCACCTGCATATTTAAATATAGGCGTCGGATATTAAGAGCCGTTGACTTGCGAGGCATAAACCCAGTCTGGTCCGGGTGCACCAATGACTCTACTACCTTTGAGAGGTGAATAGCTAACACCTTCGCTAACAGTTTAACATCAGCCGTCAGGAGTGAGATTGGCCTGTAGGACGCCGGGGACTCAGGGTCCTTGTCCTTTTTTGGCAGAACCGTGATAATGGCCTCCCGCATAGATGGCGGAAGGGTCCCCTGCCGGAGACTGTCATTAAGTGTGTCCAGAAGCACAGGGAGCAGTACCGCCCCATACCTCTTATACACCTCCACAGGCAGACCATCCATCCCCGGCGCCCTACCATTATTCATAGTGCCCAAGGCTACCTCCAATTCATCCAGGCTCAAAGGTTCGTCCAGTAAGGCCCTGTCTGCATCCGTAAGTCGCGGAAGCCCAGCCACCCCCAGGAAATTTGCGATGTCAACCTCAGTCCCCTTAAGAGTGTGAAGTATACAGGTCAGTATAGAATGCCTCCAAAGTCCCAAGTACTCCCGTTGTGTCTGTAACCAGTGTGCCATCCCCGCGTCTAAGCCCCGCTATAAAGGGTGATCCCCTCTGTGCCGATGTTATTATCGAGAGCAAATGTCCCACACTTTCCGCGCTTTCAAAATATTGGGTCGATTGAAACATACGTTTCTGTGCCGCTGCATCCAAAGTCATTTTGTGCACTTGCGACTGAGCTTCCTTAAGCCTCGCCTGAGCGTGGGGGTAAACTGTGTCGAGAGATCCCGTTCCGCTGCCTCCAAGTCCCGTAATAGGAGCTCCGAGTCAGCTCTAGAATTGGATCTGACTTTAGAGATTTCCCTTATATACATGCCACGTAAGTATGCCTTCAAAGATTCCCAGACCTCCAAACTCGAAGCCGAATTCACATTTATAGCGAGGAATTCCTGCAGTTCAGATGTGAACGTCTCACCTTTATCAACCAACTGCAGCCAGAATGGATTTAGGCGCCACAGTGGCCGGACCCCATAGCGTCTGCGCCCCCCCTGATCGTAATGAGCAGTGGTGAATGGTCCGATACCGTTCTCTGTAAATACACGACAGATGGAGCCTTTCTCAGCATAAGACCATCCCCCAAAGCTAAGTCTATGCGAGACAGGGAGAATACGTAGAGGAGAAGCACGAGTACTGATATACTCCGGGGTTACGACATCTCCACAAGCCGGCCAGTGCCACCTCCTGCAAGAGAGTTCCAAAGGGTGTGCAATTACCATCAGGCCTCATAGGTGCATGATTCCCTCTGTCCCAGTGAGTATCTAGAATATTATTAAAATCTCCCACCCATAGACATGGGATCCCAGGGAAGCTTCCCAGAATGGTCAGAATGTGATGTATGGGTTTACTACTATATGGCGGGGGGATATAGAGAGCCACCAAGACCAACGAGACAGTAAATAGTGTGCAGTGTAGAATCACAAATCTTCCCTCCTCATCCTCCATCACCCGTTTACATTCAAATTGGGCACCTTGTCTTATCAGGATACTGACACCCCTGGAATATTGCGAGTAAGTAGAATGGTAACCCGCCTGAATCCACCGTTTATCCAGGATATTCAGCGTCTCACGGGTGAGGTGCGTTTCCTGCAGGCAGACCACTGTTGGCTTATGATCTGCAATGAAGGAAAACACTGCTTGCCTTTTGACTGGAGATTTCAGCCCTCTCACGTTCCAGCTAATTACCCTGATATCCGCCATGTTAGGTACTCAAAAGGATCAGCAACCACAATTTCACCATTTCCATCTCTAACCATTTCGTCAGGTAAATGTGCATCAATGGACCGAACGCCCCAACCCTTCCCTCCTCCCCCCTTAACAGAAACCCCCAACATCTTATTCTAAAGTGTCAAATCGCCCCGAAAGAGACAGTTACCGAGCCCCAAAGCCGAGGCAAGTTAGACACCTCTCCATCCCGCTGCCCCCATGTATCAGGATACCACCCCACAGCACGGTATAATTAACTATGCATCCAAAGACAATTCTATAACTATAGGCCCACGGTGTTCAGCCACAGTTCTCCCCCTCCCCCCGCAGGCGGTGCTCGTTGATGTCCAGCCATTCAGCCGCTTCCGCAGCCTCCAGGAAGAAGCCATGTTTTTAGTGTGTCATTAAACTGCAAATTAAACCCATATCTACAGGTTAATAGTGTTTGTGGTCACAATAGGTTCCCTTTAATTTATGCATTATCACAGTATAAAGTTAGATGCAATACGATATTTTAATACTCTGGTAGAGGAAGCGGCACCCGTCCAGGATAAAATGTCTTTATTGAAACAAAGTAAACATTTTTAATGGAGCGGGGGAGAGGGAGTGACAAGGAGCCGCCGGAGCTACAGCCTGTTACGCATGTCAGCGCTTCTACAGGTCCTTCCGTAGAAACAGGCTGTAGTCCCAGAGCGAAACAGGCTGTAGTCCCAGAGCGAAATAGGCTGTAGTCCCAGTGCAAAACAGGCTGTAGTCCAGAGCGAAACAGACTGTAGTCCTGGCGGGTCCGTGCCACTTCCTCTCTCCCGCTCTACTAACTGCATGTAAAATTTTTAACGAAGATGTTTTATCCGGCATGGGTGCCACTTCCTCTACCAGATTGATTGCAATGATCCCGCACCTGGGTCTTCTGACGGGCACCTCCAGTTTCTTCTCTGGACTCACCTCTCCAAGTGGATTTCAACTGACAGCATATCCAACCCTTTCCTTAAACTTACCCTGTGATGGTGGTGCAGGTGTATGTCTAGTTTTCTGTGTGATTCCGTACATTAATTTATTACATCTAGTTTTATTATTACTTTAAACAAGTACTCCCCAAAATTTTTTATTTTCTAATCTTTTTTAAACATGTCTGTAATGCATTGTGATTGCATTAAAATACTTAGTCGCCATTTTCCCCTGTTTCCAGTGTTACTCCAGGCCTCGTCTGGGTCATATGAGCGCTCCTCCTCTTGCCGGCTCACACTGGGACCGTAGTAGGACGGTGCTACTTCCATCCATGTATCTTGTTCTGAATCTCAATGATCTACACTGCAGAAAGTAGCACCACAAAGCAGTGTCAGCCGGCAAGAGGATGAGCGCTTATATGACCCAGAAGAGGACCAAAGTGGTGTCAGAAAGGAGGAAGATGTCAATCAGTACATTCTTTAATACTATTACATCACATAGTGACCAATTTTTAGGCATATGCGTATTTTGACCATATTGTGATTTTTAGGCAGATTTTCGAACTCCAAGCTTTATAAACTTGAATGGTCATTGGATCAGTGGATCAGGTGATGTCTGTTTGTGTAATGAGGGAGGGTGTGGCCTAAGGGTACAACACAGGCAAAATGGGCCAAAAAAAGAGATTTTACTGACTCTGAAAAGTTAAATAATGTAACATGACTTACAGAGGAATACAACACTCTTGAAATTGCTAAGTTATTGGGACAGAAATAGAAGGTGATCAGTCCTCAAGAATCATAGCCTAGGAAAGAGAGGCCAAACCTGACCACTGCTGGACAAGACACAGAAGTACAAGGTGTTCAGTTCTCAGACACATAGCCTAGGAAAGAGAGGCCACAACCCAACCACTGATGAACAAGACACAGAAGAACAAGGTGTTCAGTCCTCAGAGTCATAGCCTAGGAGAGAGAGGCCAAAACCCAACCACTGATGAACAAGACACAGAAGAACAAGGTGTTCAGTCCTCAGAGACATAGCCTAGGAAAGAGAGGCCAAAACCCAACCACTGATGAACAAGACACAGAAGAACAAGGTGTTCAGTCCTCAGAGACATAGCCTAGGAAAGAGAGGCCAAACCCGACCACTGCTGGACAAGACACAGAAGAACAAGGTGTTCAGTCCTCAGACACATAGCCTAGGAAAGAGAGGCCAAAACCCAACCACTAATGAACAAGACACAGAAGAACAAGGTGTTCAGTCCTCAGAGACATAGCCTAGGAAAGAGAGGCCAAAACCCAACCACTGATGAACAAGACACAGAAGAACAAGGTGTTCAGTCCTCAGAGTCATAGCCTAGGAAAGAGAGGCCAAAACCCAACCACTGATGAACAAGACACAGAAGAACAAGGTGTTCAGTCCTCGGAGACATAGCCTAGGAAAGAGAGGCTAAAACCCAACCACTGATGAACAAGACACAGAAGAACAAGGTGTTCAGTCCTCAGAGTCATAGCCTAGGAAAGAGAGGCCAAAACCCAACCACTGATGAACAAGACACAGAAGAACAAGGTGTTCAGTCCTCAGAGACATAGCCTAGGAAAGAGAGGCCAAAACCCAACCACTGATGAACAAGACACAGAAGAACAAGGTGTTCAGTCCTCAGAGACATAGCCTAGGAAAGAGAGGCCAAACCCGACCACTGCTGGACAAGACACAGAAGAACAAGGTGTTCAGTCCTCAGACACATAGCCTAGGAAAGAGAGGCCAAAACCCAACCACTAATGAACAAGACACAGAAGAACAAGGTGTTCAGTCCTCAGAGACATAGCCTAGGAAAGAGAGGCCAAAACCCAACCACTGATGAACAAGACACAGAAGAACAAGGTGTTCAGTCCTCAGAGTCATAGCCTAGGAAAGAGAGGCCAAAACCCAACCACTGATGAACAAGACACAGAAGAACAAGGTGTTCAGTCCTCGGAGACATAGCCTAGGAAAGAGAGGCTAAAACCCAACCACTGATGAACAAGACACAGAAGAACAAGGTGTTCAGTCCTCGGAGACATAGCCTAGGAAAGAGAGGCTAAAACCCAACCACTGATGAACAAGACACAGAAGAACAAGGTGTTCAGTCCTCACAGTCATAGCGTAGGAAAGAGAGGCTAAAACCCAACCACTGATGAACAAGACACAGAAGAACAAGGTGTTCAGTCCTCACAGTCATAGCGTAGGAAAGAGAGGCTAAAACCCAACCACTGATGAACAAGACACAGAAGAACAAGGTGTTTCAGTCCTCAGAGTCATAGCCTAGGAAAGAGAGGCTAAAACCCAACCACTGATGAACAAGACACAGAAGAACAAGGTGTTCAGTCCTCGGAGACATAGCCTAGGAAAGAGAGGCCAAAACCCAACCACTGATGAACAAGTCACAGAAGAACAAGGTGTTGAGTCCTCAGAGTCATAGCCTAGGAGAGAGAGGCCAAAACCCAACCACTGATGAACAAGACACAGAAGAACAAGGTGTTCAGTCCTCAGAGTCATAGCCTAGGAAAGAGAGGCCAAAACCCAACCACTGATGAACAAGACACAGAAGAACAAGGTGTTCAGTCCTCAGAGTCATAGCCTAGGAAAGAGAGGCCAAAACCCAACCACTGATGAACAAGACACAGAAGAACAAGGTGTTCAGTCCTCGGAGACATAGCCTAGGAAAGAGAGGCCAAAACCCAACCACTGATGAACAAGACACAGAAGAAAAAGGTGTTCAGTCCTCAGAGACATAGCCTAGGAAAGAGAGGCTAAAACCCAACCACTGATGAACAAGACACAGAAGAACAAGGTGTTCAGTCCTCACAGTCATAGCGTAGGAAAGAGAGGCTAAAACCCAACCACTGATGAACAAGACACAGAAGAACAAGGTGTTCAGTCCTCAGAGTCATAGCCTAGGAAAGAGAGGCTAAAACCCAACCACTGATGAACAAGACACAGAAGAACAAGGTGTTCAGTCCTCGGAGACATAGCCTAGGAAAGAGAGGCCAAAACCCAACCACTGATGAACAAGTCACAGAAGAACAAGGTGTTCAGTCCTCAGAGACATAGCCTAGGAAAGAGAGGCCAAAACCCAACCACTGATGAACAAGACACAGAAGAACAAGGTGTTCAGTCCTCAGAGTCATAGCCTAGGAAAGAGAGGCCAAAACCCAACCACTGATGAACAAGACACAGAAGAACAAGGTGTTCAGTCCTCGGAGACATAGCCTAGGAAAGAGAGGCTAAAACCCAACCACTGATGAACAAGACACAGAAGAACAAGGTGTTCAGTCCTCGGAGACATAGCCTAGGAAAGAGAGGCTAAAACCCAACCACTGATGAACAAGACACAGAAGAACAAGGTGTTCAGTCCTCACAGTCATAGCGTAGGAAAGAGAGGCTAAAACCAACCACTGATGAACAAGACACAGAAGAACAAGGTGTTCAGTCCTCAGAGTCATAGCCTAGGAAAGAGAGGCTAAAACCCAACCACTGATGAACAAGACACAGAAGAACAAGGTGTTCAGTCCTCGGAGACATAGCCTAGGAAAGAGAGGCCAAAACCCAACCACTGATGAACAAGACACAGAAGAACAAGGTGTTCAGTCCTCAGAGTCATAGCCTAGGAAAGAGAGGCCAAAACCCAACCACTGATGAACAAGACACAGAAGAACAAGGTGTTCAGTCCTCGGAGACATAGCCTAGGAAAGAGAGGCCAAAACCCAACCACTGATGAACAAGACACAGAAGAACAAGGTGTTCAGTCCTCAGAGTCATAGCCTAGGAAAGAGAGGCTAAAACCCAACCACTGATGAACAAGACACAGAAGAACAAGGTGTTCAGTACTCAGAGACATAGCCTAGGAAAGAGAGGCTAAAACCCAACCACTGATGAACAAGACACAGAAGTACAAGGTGTTCAGTCCTCAGAGACATAGCCTAGGAAAGAGAGGCCAAACCCGACCACTGATGAACAAGACACAGAAGAACAAGGTGTTCAGTCCTCACAGTCATAGCCTAGGAAAGAGAGGCTAAAACCCAACCACTGATGAACAAGACACAGAAGAACAAGGTGTTCAGTCCTCAGAGTCATAGCCTAGGAAAGAGAGGCTAAAACCCAACCACTGATGAACAAGACACAGAAGAACAAGGTGTTCAGTACTCAGAGACATAGCCTAGGAAAGAGAGGCTAAAACCCAACCACTGATGAACAAGACACAGAAGAACAAGGTGTTCAGTCCTCACAGTCATAGCGTAGGAAAGAGAGGCTAAAACCCAACCACTGATGAACAAGACACAGAAGAACAAGGTGTTCAGTCTTCGGAGACATAGCCTAGGAAAGAGAGGCTAAAACCCAACCACTGATGAACAAGACACAGAAGAACAAGGTGTTCAGTCCTCAGAGTCATCGCCTAGGAAAGAGAGGCCAAAACCCAACCACTGATGAACAAGACACAGAAGAACAAGGTGTTCAGTCCTCAGAGACATAGCCTAGGAAAGAGAGGCCAAAACCCAACCACTGATGAACAAGACACAGAAGAACAAGGTGTTCAGTCCTCAGAGTCATAGCCTAGGAAAGAGAGGCCAAACCCGACCACTGATGAACAAGACACAGAAGAACAAGGTGTTCAGTCCTCACAGTCATAGCGTAGGAAAGAGAGGCTAAAACCCGACCACTGATGAACAAGACACAGAAGAACAAGGTGTTCAGTCCTCAGAGTCATAGCCTAGGAAAGAGAGGCCAAACCCGACCACTGATGAACAAGACACAGAAGAACAAGGTGTTCAGTCCTCACAGTCATAGCGTAGGAAAGAGAGGCTAAAACCCGACCACTGATGAACAAGACACAGAAGAACAAGGTGTTCAGTCCTCCAGAGTCATAGCCTAGGAAAGAGAGGCTAAAACCCGACCACTGCTGGACAAGACACAGAAGTGGAAACATCAAGACTGAGCCAAGAAATGTCTGAAGACAAATTTTTCAAAGGTTTTATAGACTGATGAGATCAGAGTGACTCTTAACAGACCAGATGGATGGGTTAGTGGTTGGGTCAATAATGGTACAGACCTCCACTTCGATTCAGGTGCCAGCAAGGTAGAGGTGGGACTGGTTGGACTGTTATGAGTTGAAGATGGACTAAAAATCAACTCCCAATCCTGCTGCCAATGTTTATCTTAGAAGACACTTTCTTCAAGTAATGGTACAAGAAATGTCTGCATCTTTCAAGAAAACCATGATTTTTAGGCAAGACATTTGCTTCATTCCATACCTCAAAATTCTCCACCGCACAGCTGTCAGTAAAGGCCTTAAAGATCACAAAATGAAGACATGGCCCCTTCCTCATCTGAGCTAAACATTATTGTAGGCCTTTCTTCAATGGGAAATTTACAGTATAGGAACACAATCATCTGAGCAGCGTCTGGGAAGCTGTGGTTGGTGCTGCCCAAAAAGTCATTACGGTAATAGTTTAAGAAATGTACAGACTCCATAGATTTAAGGCTTCTGACTGCTATTGAGAAGAAGAGCGGCTGTAATGGTCACGGGTAATTTATTTCAAATGTCAGAAATGTATTTTTGCACTTTTGAGTTGTTTAGTTTTTCTCATTATAACATTGAAAATAAATCGAGAATGGAAAATTAGCATTTTTTATTCAGCCGCACAATAATTCTGCACACTAATGCCCAGTGTGAACGAGGCCTAAAGTGGAACACCTGTAGTTGTAACAGCTTTGCTGAAAAAGTACAAGTTCCATCAACTCCAGGTAATGTTTGGTGAAGGACAACCCCTGTGAATACTTTTCCTGCCCATATTTACACTTCAGTTTGTCAATGTATTACATTACATGGCAACCATTTAGACCTGACAGATCATTAATATAATGTAGGAGGAACCCAGCGTTATCTGTGTTTACCGTAACTGAACAATTATCAGATCAAAAGAAACCACAGGGCTGCAAGTCTATTCATGTCGGCAAGCGTGGAGCAGAAGGAAAATAAACAGCGACTCAATTTACTACAAACTCCGCTTCCTTGTAGTAAGAAATGTGAGCAATGTACGGCTCACCATACTTTCACACCAGCGGGTTTTCAAATCAGGCTCAGATCCAGTTTTTCTGCAAAAACCAGATACTGCAAGGAACCAGTTTTTGCTCATTCATCCTCAATGGTGTCCAGTAGCTTCCGGCTGATATCGGATCAGGTTTATTGAAGCGTCCAAAAAACATTGCATGCAACATTTTTTTGTGCTCATTGAAAAACTGCCAGATTATAATGGAAGTCAATAGGTGCCGGATCCAGTTTTACCATATCATGCCGGATATAAGACCAGATCTGGCATGCCTACTAAGCATGTGCAGTATCGTCATATCATGGAAAGTTCAGGTTCCTCACCAAACACATAAGTGTTCAGGTACAGACCCCAAACACTGACTTCACTGAGCCGTCCATGATTAAAGCATTATACTTACCTGTCTCGGTGCTGCAGTAACTTCCGGGTCCCACTCATTATCTTTATGAAATATTCACTGCATTGACTGCTGAACAGCTAATCACAGTACCCACTCTCTGTTACAGCGTCTGTGATTGGCATTGCTCCGCCACCAATCACAGACGCAATGGAAGGGGCACCACAGACAATCAGACACTGTAACAAAGTGGGACACGGAGGTGACCACAGCTCCGAGCCTGGTAAGTGTAATGCTTTATTTTTACATCTGAACCATTCGCGGTATGTGTCCGAAGACTAGGAGCTCAGTATGGACCCAAAACAGGACAATAAAGGCAAATGCCGGTATGGTAACATGTGGTTTAAGGGCTAAAACTAGATACTTTCCAGATCAGGTTTGTGCTGAAAAACTGGATCTATGCCAGATTACACCACGGCTTTTAGCTGTCAGGTTCTGTCTAGTGTTTTGCAGGATCCCCCAGTAGGAACCTGATAGCACAGGATGAGCACAAAGTATGGGCAAATATGCCCTCCGATCCTGTGTTTTGCAGGATTCGTTTTTGTGCTGCTGTTCACAGTGCTGATCTATCAGCCTGTGTGTGCAGTGCTGCTGTCCATGGTGCTGAACTCCCAGCCGTGTGTGCAGTGCTGCTGTCCATGGTGCTGAACTCCCAGCCATGTGCGCAGTGCTGCTGTCCATGGTGCTGAACTCCCAGCCATGTGCGCAGTGCTGCTGGTCATGGTGCTGAACTACCAGCCATGTGTGCAGTGCTGCTGTCCATGGTGCTGAACTCCCAGCCGTGTGTGCAGTGCTGCTGGTCATGGTGCTGAACTACCAGCCGTGTCTCTGAAATGCTGCCGCACTCATTGAGCACCATGGATAGCAGCATTTCAGAGACACGGCTGTGATTTCAGCATCATGGACATCAGCACTGCACACACAGGCTGACAGATCAGAGCCTGCGCTGTGAAACAAATTGGGTCCGAAAAACGATACGATTTTTTTAACGGATCCAGCGCCCATAGACTCCCATGTCATGGGTGCAAGATCGCCCTGGATCCGAGAGGATCTGATTTTGTTCGATTTTTGCACTGGGGGCAAAAAATGATGCTGACTCTAATTCTGTGTCCGGTCCAAAACCGGATCAGGGCCACAAAGCACAACCGGATGGCCAAATACGACCAGTCCGTCACCATAAGGATACATGGTGGCAAAACCAGATCAGGTTCTGTCCAGTTCAAACTGGACAGAATCTGACAGCTGAAAACCGAGGTGTGAAGCCGGCCTAAGCTGACCATACCCATGATATGATATATAGTTGAAACCAGAAATTTATATACACTCCTGACAGAACTGGTGTAACTGAGCCATGTTTGTAGGTCACCTTGGTCGCACCTGCCTTTACCGCTTTGACCATAACATTTTCAATAGGATTGAGATTGGGGCTTTATGATGGCCACTCCAAAACATTGACTTTGTTATACTTAAGCCACTGTGTAACCAGTTTGGCAATATGCTTCGGTCATGTTCCATTTGGAAGACCCATTTCCTCCCAAGCTTTAACTTCCTGGCTGATATCTTGAGATGTTGCTTCAGTATTGTCACACAATCTTCTTTTCTCATGATGCCATCTATTTTGTGAAGTGCACCAGTCTTTCCTGCAGCAAAACAGCCCCACAACATGATGCCGCCACCCTAGTGTTTAACAGTTGGGATGGTGTTCTTAGGCTTTTAAGCTTCTCCCATTTTCCTTCCAACGTTATGATGGTCATTATGGCCAATCAGTGTTTCATGAGACCACATGACATGTCTCCAAAAATGTAAGTCTTTGTTCCTGTCTGCATTTGCAAACACTAATCTGGCTTTTTTATGTTTCATTTGGAGCAAAGGCTTCTTCCTGGCAGAGCAGCCTTTCAGCCCATGTTGATACAGTACTTGCTTCACTGTGGATAATGACACAATCTTACCAGCTTCCACCATCATCTTCACAAGGTCTTTTGCTTTTGTTGTTGGGTTGATATGCACATGTCTGACCAGAGCTCATTCATCTCTGGAACAGAACCTGTCTCCATCCTGAGTGGTATGATGGCTGGACATTCCCATCTTTTTTGTACTTGCGTATAATTGAACAGATGAAAGAGGCACCTGGAAATTGCACCAGACTAGTGCAAGTTCACAATTCTCTCACTGATATCTTCCCAAATTGTTTACAGGCATAGTAATCTTAGCATATGTAAACTTGTGCCTGAGCATAAAGTAATAAAAATACCTTAAGGGTAAGTTCACACTTACCCGGCGTGTTTGTCGGCGGCA
Organism: Allobates femoralis; assembly: GCA_033576535.1. Classification (NCBI taxonomy): domain Eukaryota; kingdom Metazoa; phylum Chordata; class Amphibia; order Anura; family Aromobatidae; genus Allobates; species Allobates femoralis. The sequence goes on along the minus strand of JARQOC010000003.1, from coordinate 79,069,583 downwards.
GCTGGCGGGACCCGCCAGGAAGCTCCGGCGCCGTCCACCGGCTTCCTGGCGGGTATGTGCGGGCGGTATCCGGCGGCTGCCCAGCGGGTTCTCGGCGGCGATTCTGCAGCGGCTGGAAGCAGCACATGATTCTGCTTGCAGCCGCTGCAGAACCGCCGGTTTTTAGAACATGGTCATTCTTTGCTAACCCGCTGGGAAACCTGCGGGTTAGCAACGGATGACGCTGGGTAACCGCCAGTGTGTGCACAGCCTTGGGCTGTTTACATTAGTTTTAATGTTAATCCAAACGCCGGTTTGGATTAACATAAATTAACATAAAACTAATGTAAACAAAACGGCGGTTTACACTGGTAAACCGCCGAAAACCCGCCCAGTGTGCACTTACCCTTAAACATTATCTCTCTTTCATTACTCAGGCATTTGGCAAATATTAATAATTATGGTAATCCTAATTGACCTAAAATGGGAAAGGTTTATTCTGATTTCATGTCAGACAGTGACTTTTTATATAGTGTATGGAAACTTTTGGTTTCAACTGTAGCTGTCATAAAGAGCCAATTCTCCTAGCTCCACCATAATCATACACGCTCCGCCTTTCATGCAGGTTTTTTCAATGGTGGAATATCTATCCCTAGAAAAGAAAGGCTCAAGAACTCCTCATATAAATACTAAGCAATACAATGACCATAGCTAACAACCTCTATGGCACAGGTGGACGGGCTTGTGTGAATGGCTATACGGTGTGGTCTTGGTTTCTGCCAATAAATTGATAAACTAAAAAACTGTTATCAAGGGACAGTCTATTAAGTCATTTTCATGTGTTGGGTTTGAGGATTACATTATATATAATATACTGCAGGTCCAGACTGTGGGGTCAGATATCTGTACTTATTTTCCTTACTTCATTGCAGATGTCTCTGAAGAGTACAGTGACGTTTGAAAACATTCTACTTAAAGGGAATCTGTCCCTAGGTCTTTGTCATCTCATCTGACAGCAGCATAATGTAGAGCTAGAGACCCTGATTCCAGCGATGTGTCACTTACTGAGCTGCTTGCTTCATTTTGATAAAATTACTGTTTTCTCTGCTGCAGATTCAGCAGTTATTTGAATGTGGAGCTCTTTAACGCCGCCCCCTCCACTGGATTGGCACTAATCAGAGGTGGGGCGGGGTATTACAAAGCTCATGAATATGCTGGACTACTCAGCATCAGGCCAAGTAACCTCTAATGATAATCTCCAGATGATTAAACAGTGATTTTATCAAAACTACACTGAGCAGCTCAATAAGTGACACATTGCTGGAATCAGGGTCTCTGTCCCTACAGTATGCTAATCTAAGATTACGTGGCAAAAGCCTGGTAACAGATTCCCTTTAAATATGCAAATTACCTAAAGAATCTTTCTGTTTTTGGAAAACCCCTGTTCCCCAACTGCAGTTTGTGTTAGGATAACAAACTGTCCCAGCGGCGGACCTTGACTCCGGAGGGCCCTGGTGCAGCAGCTGCTGGTGACGAGCGGGGGCGGGGGTGCTAGTGTGCGCCGGTGAGGAGACGGGGGGGGGGGGGGTTGTGCTAGTGAACGTCGGTGAGGAGTGGGGGGGGTGAGCGGTGGTTGCACTAGTGGACATCGGCGGGGAGCGGGGGCGGGGGGGTTTGCTGTGGGTGATGCGGCTCCTACCTGCTGCGCCGAGCCGCGCTTTGCAGTCCTGCGAGCCGGGGGCGGCAGAGGAAGCAGGAAGCTTCCCTCAGTTACCCTCCTCTCCTCTCTCCTCTGGGGGTCGGCTGGGGGCCCCCCTGCAGGCTTGAGGGGCCCCCTAGCCGGTCGGGGCCCTGGTGCAGCTGAACCAGCTGCACCACGGTAGGTCCGCCCCTGAACTGTCCTTTACTAAGTCTACCTTAGGTCCAATGCTGAATCTCCACTGCTCCCAATGACTGTTATTGTCTGCAGCATTTATGTCTTGTAGATATCACTTAATCATAGAGTTCAGTGGCAGTTATAACTACAAGATATTCACGCCGCAGACAATCATATACACCTGGAATATAATAGACCCAGTTTTAAGAAATTACTGCTGAAAAAAATCTCTTTAAGGCCCCTTTCACATTAGCTTTATGCTGATGCGGCGCCACCTGTCGGGGTAGGCCGCAAACATCTGCCGGATCTGCTGCCTAACGGCCGCACTTCTGGCGCCGATCCGGCAAGCCCCATGCGTGGTCTATGGGGCCTGTGGTCAGGTGCGGCAGACCCGAAACTTGCGGCTGCGAACAAAACGCTGCCCGCAAGCTCCATAGACAATGCATGGGGCTTGCCGGGTCGGCACTGCAAGTGCGGCCGTTAGGCAGCAGATCCGGTAAATCTGCCGGATCTGCCGCCAGATGTGAAAGGCTCCTAATTTGACTTTGCTTATTTTATCTTCAGTTATAGCCAGATTCACAGCAGATTACTACTTATCGGAATTCTTAAAGCTAAACCTTTATTTAGTATAGGAGGGTATGTGGGAGGCTCATACTGTAATAAGGGGTTATATGGGGGGCTCATACTGTATATAAGGGGCTATGTGGAGGCTCATACTGTACATAAAGGGCTATGTGAGGGCTCATACTGTACAAAGGGGCAATGTGGGGGATTATGCTGTATTTATGAGGCTAGGTGGGGGCTCATACTGTACATAAGGGGCTATGTGGGGGGCTCATAATGTGTATAGGGGCCTGTGTGGGCTCATATGGTGTATTGGAGGATTTCAGCATACTTAATTCTACTCAATATTAAGTGATTGAATGTTAAAATAATATTAATGGTAATTAATAAGTTAATATTAATTTCGGGCATATTAATTTCAACCTATTGGTTCAGCCCTTCACAACAGTCACGGTCTCTCATGTGGCCTCTTGAGAAAATGAATTGCCCACCCCAGGATTAGGGGATAGGATCTTTTGGTGGGAGTTCTTTAATTGGCAGCAAATACCATGCCGACTTCACTACGATTTTGAAAGCCTTGATTGTTCACTAGAGGTGTGTAAAATTGCTTAGTTATAACCTAGCAACTCCTGACTTCCCGTCTGACCACTATTTCAGTACACGGATCTACAGTGTCTGGTGGTTTTATCTGCTATTCAGACACATTGTTTGGGTCACTAAGGCAACAAAAAGCAGGAAAAGACGAGACAAGGAATCTGCAGCTACAGTACAGAAAACGTAGGAAGGGAAATGAATGGAGAAAGACCAGCGCTTAGTTATGTGGCAACTAATAAAAGAAGGCTTGGGCATGAAATGCAGAGCAATCATTGGTGTGCAGGTGTGTCAGATCCAATATAGGGTAAAAAAAAAACCTTGGAACAAAATTGCAAAAGGAGTTTCACCCACAGTAATGTAGGAAGAGACACTATGAGTGACCACAGACGCTTGTTCCCAATACACCGTGCATCACTCAACGAGAATATACAGTCATGGCCAACAGAGTTGACACCCATGAAATTATTCCAGAAAATTAAGTATTTCTCCAGAAAATGATTGCAATTACACGTTATGTTCTACACATGATTATTTCATTTGTGTGTATTAGAACAACACAAAAAGACAGAGGGAAGAAAAAGGTAAACTGGACATAATTTCACACCGAAAATTGGCTTGACAAAATGTTGGCAGCTTTCCAAATTTGTTTCCAACTTTGTTTCAAGCATGTGATGCTCATGTCAACTCACCTATGGCAAGTAACAAGTGTGGGCAATATGAAAATCACTCCTGAAACAAGATAAACAGGGAAGAAGTTGACTCAATCTTTGCATTGTGTGTCTCTGTATGCCAGGAGAAGAGAACTGTCTTAGAACGTTTGGTTCTCAACAATCTCAAGATCACAAGTCCATCTCCAGAGATCTTGATGTTCATTTGTCTACGGTGCTCAACATAATCTAGATGTTTTCAACTCATGGCACTGTAACTAATCTCCCTGGATGTGGACAGCAGAGAAAAATGGATGAAAGGTTGCACCACAAGATTGTCAGGATGATGGATAAGCAGCCACAATCAAGTTCCAAAGAAATTCCAGCTGACCCGCAGGCTCACAGTGCATCAGTGTTAGTGCAAACTATCCATCATTTAAAACAAATGAAATACTATGGCAGGAGATCCAGAAGAACCCCACTGCTGACACAGATACATAAAAAAGCTAGACTTCGGTTTGTGAGCCAAAATCCTTCTTGGAAAGTGTCTTGTGGACAGAAAAGTCCAAGATAGAGCTTTTTAGTAAAGCACTTCATTCTACTGTTTACCCAAAATGGAAAGAAACTAACAAAAAAAAAGAACACAGGACCTACAGTCAAATATGGTGGAGAGTCAGAGATGTTTTGGGTATGTTTTTGTAACTTTGGTACAGGGTGCCTTGACTGTGTGCAAGGAGTCATGAAATCAAGATTACCAAAGGATTTTGAGTCACAGTGTAGCGCTCATTGTCAGAACACTGGGTATGTGTCCTAGGTCATGTGTCTTCCCACAGGACAATGACCCCAAACATTCTTCAGGAAGCCCCCAGAAACGGTTGGGAACAAAATGCTGAAGAGTTGGAGAAGAGTGGCAGCAATGAGTCCGGATCTAAATCCCATTGAACACATGCGGATAGATTTTCTAATTGCTGTTGGGAGAAGGTGCCTTCAAATATGAGAGACTTGGGGCAGTTTGTAAAAGAAGATTGGTCCGAAATTCCAGGTTATTTATTCCAAAGGGTGTGCATGTGCAACCAAATATTAAGGTGAAGGTGCCGACCATTTTGTCCTGCCCAGATTGGGGTCTTTGTGTGAAATTATGTCTAATTTGCCTTTTTTTCTCCTTTTTTTGTGTTGTTCCAATACACACATAGAAAATTAATGTGCATAACAAAACGTGTAATCGCAAAATGTTCTGGGAGAAATACTTCACTTTCTGGACCAATTTCAAGGGATTCAACATGTTCGGCCATGACTGTATACCTGTTGAGCAGGGGCGGACCTACCGCGGTGCAGCTGGGCACCTGTACGGGGGCCCCTCCACCTCCCTGCAGGGAAGCCCGGAGACGACTGCGATAGTGTGTCAGAGGAGAGGTGCAGTCGCGGGAAGCTCCCTGTTTCCCGCGGCTGATCCTGTCCCTCCTCTCCTCCCTGCTCATGCTGGAGACGCGGGTGGCAGCCCATACTCACTAGCATACACCCCCTCCCCCGCTCCTCACATGGGGCTGCAGCTTGACATACCACCCCTGCTCCTCACTAGCACCCCCGCCCCTCCTCCCCCCGCTCCTCACCTAGGCCGGAAACAGTTGCACTGGGGCCCACACGGCTCCAGCTCCGCCACTGCTGTTGAGGGTTCATAATATTTTATATTTGCATTAAGGCCCCTATACACCTAATATTTTTTGCAGGACTGACCAACTATGTATGGGGCCTGCCACTGCAGATTATATTAGCTAAGAGGATTCAAAAACCCAATCATTTCGCTTTTGGGGAACATTAGCCACTGCAGGAGGTGTCTGACAACAAAATACACCACTATTTAATTGAAAGCACATGCAGCGTTCAGGTGTACGGTGGAGCCAGGAGTGATCGCTGTCTGGTGAATGAGCATCCGGCAATCAGTTGTCTTATAAAGTTGGAGATTTACACTGGCAGCCTATAGGATGAACAACTGTTTGCCATTTCTCTCGACTCTGCCATACACAGGAACTGTCATCTTGGGCAAGCACTCCTGTATGCTCTATGAAAGGCCTGCTGCCAGACTCCTCTTCTCTACACAGAACTAGGACCTGCTGTTAAAATGTCAATGGCCAGATTATTCTGTCATCCAATATCATCTATCTGATCCTGCTAAACCAGTAGGCTCAGACATTTGTCTAAATTGTATGAGGCCTTGTGGGACGTTATGTCTCTCTATATTACAGTAAACTTGTGAATAATTAGTGCACGTGCCCCACACACTGTCAGGATTCTCCAGTATTCCTGCAGATAGCAGGTGGTCACATGACTGCATGTGTATAATTTGTATAATTGAGGCCACATTCCAGGTAGCTAATTGCATAAAGGGAACCTGCCAGCTAGTTTAGACCCCCTAACCTATCACTACCTGTCCCTGCAGCTTCCTACTACATCCCTGTCTGATCTAATTGTGTATTATAATGGTTGTAAAAAAAGACTTTGTGACTTGCATGTCCGTATGCTAATTAGTCTTCTTGAGTACTGTATGTAGTCACACTGGGCGGTCTCTCCCCACTCGCTGCTGGTATCACGCCCTGATGGGCGTTCCCTAAGGCTTGATTCTTCCCCCTCACTGCTGGCATCACACCCCGGTGGGCATGATACTTCATTCAGGAGTGCGCTCCTGATTTCAAATTCTTTGTCCTCCTTCCGGGTATGACGCGACGGCTGAGTGTCATTTCCGGTCCTGCGCAGTGTAGGGGATTATTGGTGTACAGGCCGGATACGAAGCATGCACAGTGCACAGGACCGGAAATGACGCTCAGCCACAAAGTCAATACACAATTAGATCAGACAGGGATGGTTAGGGATGTACTAGGAAGCTGCAGGGACAGGTAGTGATAGGTTAGGGGTATAAACTAGCTGACAGGTTCCCTTTAATTCCCTTTCATCAAGCTAGGCTGAGCACGTCTAGTTGGAATGTGGCCGGAGGTAAGCAAAATGTGACTGTACCCTCTGGGCAGCAATACTAAAGAATCCTGACAGCATGCGGTGTGTGCGCTAAAAGGATTCAGAAGTCTGCAGTCACATTGAGGGATTTCAGACTTTTAGCAGAAGACCAGATGACCCTTTTAAAGTGTATGAGCACCTTAAGTGATCACAGAGATGACTGTGGGGTTCTTCAGTCCTTCCTGCTCTGATCTCTATGATCAATGTAAGACTAGGCTAAGCTCAAACAAATTTATGAAAACCATCTGTTCTTCACCCAGAAAAAGTAATGAATTTTCTAATCTATATGCCATTTGCATATTTGTTTTTGACACTGATATGACATCCGTAGAAATGCAATAGGTATGCTGCACTGCCAGTTGGGTGCTATGAAGTTAATACAAAGTATTCCAGTAGAAGTAAACTTCGGCACACAAGATAGGCTGCAAAAAGAAAATCCACAGCACAACCAGTCTCTTACTGGCCTCACATATCCTGCACCAGGTTACTCATATGTACCTGCCATTACCTAGGGAACCAACCACCAGGATTTAACCACCTGTAAATCAGTGCAGCAGGTGATTGATGAGTGCAGCATCACATCACTAATTGGATATTTTATTTTATTTCTCCCCTGTGGGCTTGTCTTTCTGCTGCAAGCTGAACCTCCCTCTCATCCAGACTCATCCAGGAGAGGGAGACGGTGGAGGTTTGCATTACAGCAGAAAGGCAAGCCCATAAGGGAGGAATAATAGAAAATAGCCAATTAGTGATGTGATGCTGCACACATCAATCACCTGCTGCACTGATTTACAGGTGATTAAATCTGTGTGGTTGGTTCCCTTTAAACCTTGATAAAGGCGGACTAGAAGCCGAAACGTCAGTTGATTTTTTTGCATAAACTCTTTATTAACACTGGACTTTCTTTTTCAATCCTATCTTGTGTGCTGAAATTTATTTCTACCGATATGACATGACATCCATTTGAAAAGAGAATGTTCATAATCTTTCAAAACACCGGTCAGGCATTTTTTTTTCAGGCCACAATCAGCACCGGCTGCATCAGCGACCAATAAAGATCCAATATTGGTCGATTTAGCCTGTGATGTACTTTTGGGCCGATGACGAATGATTGTACATTTTCATCTAATATGTATGGCAGCGTTGGCCTTAAGGGTACCGTTACATGATGCAATTTTGCTAGGCAATTTCACTGGCAATTCACTGGTTGCAGTGAAATCATGGACACATTGTTACATTTGTACACAGCAACAAAATAGAACAATGTGTCCATGATTTCACTGCAACCAGCAAATTGCCAGCGAAATAGCATGCAATATTGCGTCGTGTAACGGTACCCTAACCCCTTGTGGCTTTCACAGCTTTGGTACTACCTATTGCTGATATAGAAGTTGAAGTTGCACCCGGGATCTGGAGCCTAGGAGCCCAAAAGGTCCCTTTAATCCATATGAGACCAATTCTATTAAGTTAGGATCCTGCTGGAGATTCCACATTGGGCCCCAGAAGATTCAGTTTATGCCACGGTTCATTCTCAGGGAGTCTGAGGCAAGACAAACATTTACACTATAGGGCTCAGGAGTCGTGAGCAGAAGTAGGATAAAGAAAATAAAAATCACAGGTCACACTACAGTAAAGCTCATCACTGGGCCTGCTGATCATGCACCGGGTCTGCTGATCATGCACTGGGTCTGCTGATCATACACCGGGTCTGGTGATCATGCACCGGGTCTGCTGATCATACACCGGGTCTGCTGATCATGCACTGGGTCTGCTGATCATGCACCGGGTCTGATGATCATACACCGGGTCTGATGATCATACACCGGGTCTGGTGATCATGCACCAGGTCTGCTGATCATACACTGGGCCTGCTGATCATGCACTGGGTCTGCTGATCATACACCGGGTCTGCTGATCATGCACCGGGTCTGCTGATCATGCACCGGGTCTGCTGATCATACACCGGGTCTGCTGATCATGCACTGGGTCTGCTGATCATGCACCGGGTCTGATGATCATACACCGGGTCTGATGATCATACACCGGGTCTGGTGATCATGCACCAGGTCTGCTGATAATACACTGGGCCTGCTGATCATGCACTGGGTCTGCTGATCATGCACCGGGTCTGCTGATCATACACCGGGTCTGGTGATCATGCACCGGGTCTGCTGATCATGCACCGGGTCTGCTGATCATGCACTGGGTCTGCTGATCATGCACCGGGTCTGCTGATCATACACCGGGTCTGCTGATCATGCACCGGGTCTGCTGATCATACACCGGGTCTGCTGATCATGCACCGGGTCTGCTGATCACATAACCCAAGACAAAACTACTTTGCTGCTGAATATAAAAAGTATTACCATAACACATAATGACAGCAGAGTCTGTTTGGTGCATCTTTTATTGGTGGGTGGGTGGGGTTGGGATACCAATTGTCCAGGACAGTCTGTAAAAATAGCACACTCTTGTTCCCTGTCCTTTAAAAAAATAAATACATAAAGCGTCCTTGATTTTTTCTTTAAGATGAACAAATTAATATAGATTATTCCGACTTCAATTATCATCCTTTTACAGTTTACAGTGAATGCAGCCAATGTCTTCCTATCAGAATTATGTGCTGAAGACATGGAGCACTTAGATTCATAATGCTATATTATAGTTTTCCAATCTACCCATAAGAAAGGTTGACAACCCTGGGTGGGGGATGAATAAGAATGGATGACAGTCTGGGTCAGTGGAATGCCATGTTGGGTGGTTACCATAGCAACTGACACAACCGACAGACAAAACTGCAGAAAGATTCTGCACACTTTCATTCATTAAATAGGATAAACCCAAATTAGAGGCTTATTCACTTAGTTACAAGATTACAGATAATAATTCACAGAATTTTACAACCAATGTAACATTAACAATCAGAAATGTAATAATACTGTCATATGTGAAAAATAAAAAACTCTTTATCACTTAACTACTAAAATCAAATCATTTATTTCATACAGTGAAAAAGAATAAGAAAAGTGAAATCGCTGTTTTTTTGTTCATTTTGCTTCACAAAAGTGGAATAAAAACAGAACAGACCCCAAAATGATAAATCATACAGCTGCTACTGCACAACAACAGCTGCCTGGATACAAGATCAACCGCAATATAATGTAAAGTGATAAATCTTGATGGGTGAAAAGGAAAAATTGAGAAACAGTCAAGTAAGAGCCCACAAACCGCACATAAAAGGACCGAAAATGAGGGAAAACTGGAATGTGCCGAGAAGAGGTCACATGAAGAGAGCAGAGCCGCCACTGCTGGGGCAATGGAGAATATAAGGTAGAGCTGTATACTGTGTGCATGAGGTCCTGGAGGATGGAGCAGCAATATGTTACTTTGTGCCTTTTTTCTGTCGTATATCAATCTGACACAGATGATAGTTGTAGCAGTTACAAATGAGCACAGACACAGTGTTCCAATATAGCAGGCACAGGACAGACACACAGGACAGACATAGGGCAGGCAAGAGACAGGCACCGGGCAAGCACACTAGGCAGGTACACAGAAGGCACAGGGCAGGCAAACAGCAGGCACACAGGATAGGTACACAACAGACATACAGCAGACAAAGGGCAGGTGCACAGGAGGCACAGGGCAGGCACACAGAATAAGTACACAACAGACATACAGCAGACAAAGGGCAGGTGCACAGGAGGCACAGGGCAGGCAAACAGCAGGCACACAGGATAGGTATACAACAGACATACAGCAGAGCAGACACAGGGCAGGTACACAGGAGGCACAGGGCAGGCAAACAGCAGGCACACAGGATAGGTACACAACAGACCTACAGCAGACAAAGGGCAGGTGCACAGGAGGCACAGGGCAGGCAAACAGCAGACACAGGGCAGGTACACAGGAGACCGATGCAGGCAAACAGGCACATATGATAGGTACACAACATATACAGCAGGCACAGGGCAGGCAAACAGCAGGCACACAGGATAGGTACACAGCAGGTACATGGGGCAGGTACATGGGGTACGTACACAGCAGGCGTATGGCAGATACACAGCAGGCACAGGGCAGATATACAGCAGCAGTGGCGTAACTTCAGGCCCAGGGACCCCGATGTGAAAGCTCCAACGGGGCCCCCAATTATTGCAAATCTTTAATAGTGTTAGTCTTTTTCTATAGCCCAAAGGGACTTTTGGGGCCCCCTAAACTGCAAGGCCTGGGTGCGATCGCAAGCCCTGCACCTATTGTAGTTAAGCCCCTGCACAGCAGGCACATAGGGCAGGTATACAGCAGGCACACGGGGCAGATACACAGCAGGCACATGGGGCAGATACACAGCAGGCACATAGGGCAGATACACAGCAGGCACAGGGTAGGTACACAGCAGGCACACGGGGCAGATACACAGCAGGCACAGGGCAGATACACAGCAGGTACAGGGCAGATACACAGCAGGTACAGGGCAGATACACAGCAAGGCACAGGGCAGGTACACAGCAGGCACAGGGCAGGTACACAGCAAGGCACAGGGCAGGTACACAGCAAGGCACAGGGCAGGTACACAGCAGGTACAGGGCAGGTACACAGCAGGTACAGGGCAGGTACACAGCAGGTACAGGGCAGGTACACAGCAGGTACAGGGCAGGTACACAGCAGGCACAGGGCAGATACACAGCAAGGCACAGGGCAGATACACAGCAAGGCACAGGGCAGATACACAGCAAGGCACAGGGCAGATACACAGCAAGGCACAGGGCAGATACACAGCAAGGCACTGTCACGGGTGGCACGGATGACAGGGTAGAGGCCACGCGCAGACGGTCCCAGCGTTTGGCCAATCAGCCATAATGTTGGAGGACGGTCCGTCTTTCAGGGGCATTTACCTTCTGTGTAGATAGAGAGAAGGTATGATAAGATCTCCCTATCATGGGGAGACGGCTGGGAAGGTCTTGTGCTCGGTCTGGTTTCTACACCAGTATTCTGGGTCACTAGGACCCAGCAGGTTCTTTCCACCTTTATAAGGAGTTTCATTGCCCCCCTCGGTGCAGGTGATATTTCCTTGTGCACTCATTATCCTTGCTCCAGCAGAAGCTGAGGTTGTGGAGGTTGCTGTGCTCTGCTGCAAGATAAGTGTTTTCTTTCCCCATTGTCTGTTTTTCCTTGTGTTTGTCTTTAGTTGTTAGTGGAGGGGTCTAGTGAACCTCTCCATCTGATCCTTAGATAAGGTAGTGCTAGGATCAGAGAGGGACGAGGTTCGTGGTCGGCGACAGTTGAGGAAACTGTATAGGGACGTCAGGGCAGACAGGGTCAGCCCCAGTAAGACTAGGGGTCACCCTCTCCTTCTTGTGCCCATAGCTTTAGGGACTCCTTATTCCCCCCCCCGTCGTTGTCCTACGCTGAGTGTCTCTCCCGCTCCCAGCGTGACAGGCACAGGGCAGATACACAGCAAGGCACAGGGCAGGTACACAGCAAGGCACAGGGCAGGTACACAGCAAGGCACAGGGCAGGAACACAGCAAGGCACAGGGCAGGAACACAGCAAGGCACAGGGCAGGAACACAGCAAGGCACAGGGCAGGAACACAGCAAGGCACAGGGCAGGAACACAGCAAGGCACAGGGCAGGAACACAGCAAGGCACAGGGCAGGAACACAGCAAGGCACAGGGCAGGAACACAGCAAGGCACAGGGCAGGAACACAGCAAGGCACAGTGCAGGTACACAGCAAGGCACAGGGCAGGTACACAGCAGGCACAGGGCAGGTACACAGCAGGCACAGGGCAGGTACACTGCAGGCACAGGGCAGGTACACAGCAGGCACAGGGCAGGTACACTGCAGGCACAGGGCAGGTACACAGCAGGCACAGGGCAGGTACACAGGGCAGGTACACTGCAGGCACAGGGCAGGTACACTGCAGGCACAGGGCAGGTACACAGGGCAGGTACACTGCAGGCACAGGGCAGGTACACTGCAGGCACAGGGCAGGTACACAGGGCAGGTACACTGCAGGCACAGGGCAGGTACACTGCAGGCACAGGGCAGGTACACAGGGCAGGTACACTGCAGGCACAGGGCAGGTACACAGGGCAGGTACACAGGGCAGGTACACTGCAGGCACAGGGCAGGTACACTGCAGGCACAGGGCAGGTACACTGCAGGCACAGGGCAGGTACACAGGGCAGGTACACTGCAGGCACAGGGCAGGTACACAGGGCAGGTACGCTGCAGGCACAGGGCAGGTACACAGGGCAGGTACACTGCAGGCACAGGGCAGGTACACTGCAGGCACAGGGCAGGTACACTGCAGGCACAGGGCAGGTACACAGGGCAGGTACACTGCAGGCACAGGGCAGGTACACAGGGCAGGTACACTGCAGGCACAGGGCAGGTACACAGGGCAGGTACACTGCAGGCACAGGGCAGGTACACAGGGCAGGTACACTGCAGGCACACAGCTATGTGTGTCGCTGACATAGAAGCTGCCGCCCCAGTTCCTGGCACTGGTTTCGCCTTGATTGCGCTTCCTGTCTCCATGACAACCAGCGTCCTTGGTTACCGCTCTGCCTGTCCTGTGCACAGATCTAGTAATGCTGTGATACAAGAGATCAGCACTAATCCTAATCCGCCAGCAATAATCCGGACATATTACAGTGTGACACATACAATTATACACTGCTGTGGATGGGATAGTGCCGGAGCCCCGCACTCACATGATAGTCCTTGTACCAGTCCTCCAGCTTGTCCTGCAGCAGTCTGCACGTCTCGCTGTTGCTGAGCCTCCTCAGGGTGTCAGCCATGGCTGTGCGATGTGGTCGGCTTCCAGGGATGTAATGTCGCTGTGGTGTGACCTGCGCCTTATATAGAGGGCGAGTCCTGCAGTCAGTGCGGGGCGGTTGCTCTGCCCGGTGTTAGGGACGCGGCCGCTGGAGCTGCCCGAGGCGCTTTAGTTGTAGCAACGGCTTCCTCCCATGCTCGTGGTCCTGCCCAGTCCTCCTCCTCCTGCCCAACCAGTGCCCAGTCCTCCTCCTCCTGCCCAGTCCTCCTCCTCTTGCCCAGCCAGTGCCCAGTCCTCCTCCTCCTGCCCAACCAGTGCCCAGTCCTCCTCCTCCTGCCCAGTCCTCCTCCTCTTGCCCAGCCAGTGCCCAGTCCTCTTCCTACTGCCCAGTGCCCAGTCCTCCTCCCTCTGCCCAGTTCCCAGTCCTCCTTAACCTCCTCCTCCTCCCTCTGCCCAGTGCCCAGAACTCCTCCTCCTCCTGCCCAACCAGTGCCCAGTCCTCCTCCTCCTCATGCCCAACCAGTGCCCAGTCCTCCTCCTCCTCCTGCCCAACCAGTGCCCAGTTCTCCTCCTCCAGCCCAGTCCTCCTCCTCCTGCCCAGCCAGTGCCCAGTCCTCCTCCTCCTGCCCAGCCAGTGCCAGTTCTCCTCCTCCTGCCCAGCCAGTGCCCAGTCCTCCTCCTCCTGCCCAACCAGTGCCCAGTCCTCCTCCTCCTGCCCAACCAGTGCCCAGTCCTCCTCCTCCAGCCCAGCCAGTGCCCAGTCCTCCTCCTCTTGCCCAGCCAGTGCCCAGTCCTCCTCCTGCCCAGTGCCCAGTCCTCCTCCCTCTGCCCAGTTACCAGTCCTCCTTAACCTCCTCCTCCTCCCTCTGCCCAGTGCCCAGTCCTCCTTAACCTCCTCCTCCTCCTCCCTCTGCCCAGTGCCCAGTCCTCCTCCTCCTGCCCAACCAGTGCCCAGTCCTCCTCCTCCTGCCCAACCAGTGCCCAGTCCTCCTCCTCCTGCCCAGCCAGTGCCCAGTTCTCCTCCTCCAGCCCAGTCGTCCTCCTCCTGCCCAGCCAGTGCCCAGTCTTCCTCCTCCTGCCCAGCCAGTGCCCAGTCCTCCTCCTCCTGCCCAGCCAGTGCCCAGTCCTCCTCCTGCCCAGTGCCCAGTCCTCCTCCCTCTGCCCAGTTCCCAGTCCTCCTTAACCTCCTCCTCCTCCCTCTGCCCAGTGCCCAGCCCTCCTCCTCCTGCCCAACCAGTGCCCAGTCCTCCTCCTCCTGCCCAACCAGTGCCCAGTCCTCCTCCTCCTGCCCAGCCAGTGCCCAGTCCTCCTCCTCCTGCCCAGCCAGTGCCCAGTCCTTCTCCTCCTGCCCAGCCAGTGCCCAGTCCTCCTCCTCCTGCCCAGCCAGTGCCCAGTCCTGCTCCTGCCCAGTCCTCTTCCTACTGCCCAGTTCCCAGTCCTCCTTAACCTCCTCCTCCTCCCTCTGCCCAGTGCCCAGTCCTCCTCCTCCTCCCTCTGCCCAGTGCCCAGTCCTCCTCCTCCTCCCTCTGCCCAGTGCCCAGTCCTTCTCCTCCTGCCCAATGCCCAGTCCTCCTCCTCCTGCCCAGTGCCCAGTCCTCCTCCTGGCAGCAGTGGGGGCAGGCAGTGCTCACAGGGGGTTATCTATCCTCATTGAAAACTATAAGAACTACATCAAATCCAGAACTGTTAATTCACTCTTTTTCGTCCTATATACATACCCATTATGGTCATTCAGGTTCTAGATGGGCTTCCAAAGTTTTTGCTTAATTGCATGTATTTGAGGCTACAAATCATTATTGCATTTGGGATTTATGAACAATGTTGTAGTGTTTGGCTTTTCCAGACTCTATCCCTGTACATTCAACTCTGATGTGGTCATAAATCAGCTGGGAGGAGTTCAGAAAAAGAACAAACAAGGCTATTGCTGCACATAATAGGGCTCTGTGCCCACTGTGCGTTTGAGCTGCAGTTTTTAAGGTTTTTTTTGCTGCGTTTCTGCAGCACTCACAGCTTTATACATGAAAGTCTATGTGATTTTTACAAAAGCTGTGCCCACATAAGCGTTTTTGTTGCAGGCATCGCCTTCATTTTTTTTTAATGTCCCTGCAATTAACATGCCCGTTTTAGGGCTGCGTTTCCCCCATATTCTCAATTCTAACCCCCCAAAAAGCATCACAAACAGATGGGTATTCTCTCAGTCCATTTGTGAGGCTTTTTTACAGCGATTTTCAAAACAAAAACACTGCAATACTCACCCTCCCTGGCGAGCCCCGGTGATTCTTATTCCGTGCACTGGCAAATGCAGTGTTTATCTATCTTCCAAGACCTTGCACCATGTTACTCAGGTTGTCACATGGTGCGCAGGATCTGGAAGCTCAATAAACACAGTATCTGCCGCTGCAGAGGAAGAAATGTGGCGCCCCACCGGGCAGGCCGCCACCAGATGTACTGCACTCCTCCATTAAAGGGAGAGTTGTGCCTCTGCTCTAAAGGTGCTGGGGTGGTGCAGTTGAGATTCACACACACACAAACACTTAGGACCCCAGAACAGTGGGTGGACCCAGAGGGAGGACCCAAGCATAGCCGGGAGGGAAAAGTCAGAGCAGAAAGAGTAGTAGAAGTGGAGAAGTTGGAGCGAGGAGTAGAAGAATGAGTAGGAGGTGTTGACTCCCGCGGGCTGGAGCACGGTGACCAGTGGCGGATTATATTGACGTCAATCTGGGCGGTAGCCCCAGACCAAGTGCTGTGGTGGGGCCCAGCAGCCCTGGGTAAATTGCCCCATTATAATCTGCCACTGTTATGACAGACTGTCCCCACCGCCAGCGCTATCGCCCCCTCTTCCTCCCGCATGTCATGACGTAGACGTGCAGAGGATGTTGCAAAACATCGCGGGTGCTGGAGGAGAGCACTAACACAGCCCGCCTTCTCACACTACCAAAGAGGACCAGTCTGAGCTGCTCAATCTGTGGCAGCTCCACCAGCTCTCCAGACTCCAGTCCTCCTGACTGAGTTTGTCACCGGCCGCCGTCCACCACCTCCAGGCTGGGCTACTTAAAGAGAGAGCAGCGTTCACCACCTAGTCCAACAGTCACAGCACAGAGAAGGGAACGTGCCTGGGCTGGCTGTGTCAGTGAGTATGAGTGATAAGTTATTCATTTGTCCTGCTGCTGTGCTGTACTGTGTCTGATTTGCCCCATATAAACTGTGCCCCACCATCTTGATTAACATGATGGAGACATGTGAAATGCCTCTACATGCTGTGTGTGGATATTTTCCTTGGATCATGTTACTGTATGTATGGAGTCTATACATACATGATTCAAGCAAATAATCCAGATAGAGGGGCACACACAGCATGTAGAGGCATTTCACATGTGTCTATCCAAGGTTGAGGGGCAGTGCGTGCACACGCTGAGTCTTTGGTGTTTTTACCTCAGTATCTGTAAGGCCTCGTGCACACGCTGAGTATTTGGTGAGTTTTTATCTCAGTATTTGTAAGGCCTCATGCACACGCTGAGTATTTGGTGACTTTTTACCTCAGTATTTCTAAGTTCTTGTCCACAAGCTGAGTATTTAGTGAGGTTTTACCTCAGTATTTGTAACGTCACATGACAGGGGGGCCCACAGAGTCTGAAAAACCCGGGGGCCCTGGCAACCCTTAATCTACCCTGACGGAGATGCTAGCCCCGGGAGGGAATGACAGAAGGGTGTGGAGGAAAAGCAAAGCCCTTGAGGTATGGAACGAGACGTAGATCCCCATACACCCGTATCTGGCGAGAGAATAGAGGGGCTGGTGGATGGCACAGAGAACCGGCACTGAACATGGGGCAGATGCTGTATGCCCGAACCGTTGAACCGGAGGCCCCGAGATCCTAATGGGAGCTGCGGCCGAACACCCAACACAACTTGGGAGAAGGCGGCCGAACTAGAGAGCAGTATCAGGAAGGGGTACAACTGAGCACCGTGGCTGTCGGTACCTGAGCTCTGTGTACAGAGGCGCTGAGAGGAGGGGAGAGGCTAACTTATAGCGCTGAGGGACCACCGGAGAAAGAGACACCCAGTAAGAGAGAGAGATAGGAACACCAAAAGAGGCTTGACTGCACTGTCCCGGTTCTGGAGACAACGCTGAATCAGAGCTTGGCAAGGGAAAGCACCCGGCGGCCATGTTGAAGCAACTAAGTAAAATTAACAGAACTCCAGCTGTGTGTGTAAGACTTTCCTTAGCGATGACCACCAGCCGCAGAGGCCGCATGAAACACCGGGGTGCTGATGATGTAACTAACAACTGCCAAGGTACGAACTGACTACTGCTTGCCGCTGCCCTCAGGACCACGCTCCACCTGCCGGGAGCGAAACCATCCAAGCTGCTGGTCATCGTCCCTAGAGGTTCTGAAGTAGCGGCGGCCGCCCATGGCTGCGCACCACAGGTAGCGTCAGTAATACCCCTTTTCCTTTAATCCCCCTTGTCATCTGAACTTTTAAATGACACCGTCAGGGTCACGGAACCGGTGGCCACCTTGACATCCCCCCGAAAAGAACCATAAGAACTGGCCCGGTAACAAGTACCCCCGACTCTGGAGTGGGCATGTCATGTCCCCTTATTTTTGCTGTGTTTTTGTGCTGTGTTTGTGCACTTACACTATAGGTTTGTGCTACGTTTGTTTATAGACAGCTGCGTTTATACAGCTGTCAAACGTAGCCCAAACAAATAAGCACAGTGGGCACATAGTCTAAAAACGGAATTAGACTTACCGGTAATTCTCCTTCGGGGAATCCTCTACAAATGTACAGCAGGAGGTTGCCTCTTGGCCCAATAGGGGCAGGAAACACAATAAAAAGGGGTTAAATAGCCCCTCCCACCTCCTAACACCAGTGTTTATCAAGGACCAATGGAAAAAGAAGTTCCAAAATTTACTTACACAAGGAGGAAAAGAAAAAACTATATCCAAAATATAGGGAGGGAATTGCTTGTGCTCGTGGAGGATTCCCCGAAAGAGAATTACCGGTAAGTCTAATTCCGTTTTCTCCTCCCATCCTCCACGACAGCACAGCAGGAGTAATACCAAAGGAAAAATCTTAGGGAGGGATCACTGCTTGAAGGACTTTCCTTCTGAAGCTCAGATCCGCATGTTTAAGGACATCTAGTCTGTAATGCCTGGTGAAGGTTTGAATTGAAGACCAAGTGGCGGCTTTCCAGATCTGCTCGATGGTAGCATCCGCCTTCTCGGTCCAGGAAACAGACACTGCACGGGTGGAATGTGCTTTCAGGTTGAGTGGAGGAGAGAGATCTTGACATGGATAAGTATTTGAAATGGCATGCTTGATCCATGTTGTGATCGTACTTCTGGAAGCTTTTTTACCCTTATTACGACCGCCATACTGGACAAACAGGTTATTGTCCAATCTCCAGGAGCGAGTTTGCTGAAGATAAAACAATACAGTTCTACAAACGTCTAACATATGAAATTCATATGTTTTCATTGTAGGGGTTTGACAAAAAGATGGTAGCACAATTTCCTGAGAGCGATGGAAGTCCGAGGAGACATTAGGAAGAAAAAGATGGATCAAGGCGTAGAATTAGTCTATCATCCAGAATCTTGAAATAACGCTCCATAATAGAAAGAGCCTGGAGTTCCAGGAGAGTCTATTTAAAGTTAGAGATGACAATGGTTCAAATGAAGATCCAGATAGCCCATTTAGAACTGACTCACCGCTGCCGGGACTTCACGGGGCAGACGTTTCTTCTCCTGTCACGGTTCTGCGCCTGCGGCTGTGTGGCCCGGTGTTCCAGATCAACAGGGGATGGCTGAACAGATAATGGGTTAATTATTCTTGTCGTGACGCCACCTTCGGGAATTCCGGTGATTTCACCAGCGCTGCTTGGGCCTCCGGGGGATGGGATGCAGCCAGATGGGACGCTCCCCACAGGATGAGCGGGAGTCCCCGGGGCCAGGAGCTGCACTTGGTGGTGTGCGGCAGGTCAACGGTTCTTAGCATGCAGAGTTAAACAGTTCTGAAAAAGTACAGACACCAGTGTTCTCTGTAACGGGTCTTTTACTGTAACCAGGCAGATGATACAGGGTATACAGTTAACGAGTAACGGATCGGGTGGTCCCAGCAATGACTGGTGTAGTTTCAGAGCTCCGCGGTGTTCCTCCGTTCCTATTCTGTGCTAGTGCCGATGTCGCCTTGGGGTGCCAGATCGGGTACAAAGGGGCTACTTCAATTTCCCTGCCGGTGTATACAGCCCGGTGTGAGGGGAGCCTGATTCCTTCTGGTGGATACTCCGCTGGCAAGACGGCTTTGATTGCGGTGGTAGTGGGGTGCTCCTAGGAAGCTGTTCCTCCACTTCTGGTTTGCTGGGCAGCGATGAACGACTGTTCAGCTTCGGAACCAGTGATCCGGTAGTTAATGGGCGTGGGTATATTTTGACCCGACGGTAGTCGCCCAGGTTCCGGTTTCAGGGCACCGAGTAATGGCGCCAACCGGTAGGTGGTCTGCAGGGCTGCATGGAACTGTGCAGAGCCCCTTCTCCTACGTTCCTCCCGACCACTTCTCCTACATTCTTCTACATTCTCCTACACTCTACTCCTACACTCCGCCCACCAGGACCTGATTGGCCCTCTATACTAGTGGTGCATGTAGGGTATGGAGCTCTGAGTTTAACCAGGTCATCACCGAGACAGAGAATATTGCAGCTTCAGTCAGGGATGCAATACCCTCCTGTGACGCACTCGTTGCGGGGCGCCACACTACGACGTTCAGATTCCATGGTGGACAGAAGTTGAATCTCATCGGGCGCAGTCTTGAAGCTGCCCTCATGAATCTTCGGATCCAAGGATGATCAGCCAGGGATTGCTCAAAGTAGGTACTGAGAGCCGAGAACTGTACCTTGAGAGTACTAGGTCTCAACCCTTGTCAAGGCCATCCTGTAGGAAGTCAAGGATTTTAGTGATGTTGGGATGGAACGGATCTGGAGGGGAAGCCCCAAACCAGGCATGAAAAACCTTCCAGACCTTGAATTAGGTTGTGTTCGTCACCGGTTTCCTACTACCTTTTAGGGTAGTGATCACTTTATCGGAAAGGCCCCTCATCCTCAAAATGTCGGCTTCAGAAGCCAGACTGCCAGTTGCAGGTGTTCTAGATTGGTGTGAAAGATTGGACCTTGATGTAGTAGTTCTGGAATCAAGGGGAGAAGAAACGGCTCTACCGTCTTCATGGAGTCGAGGGCGGCAAACCAACTTCTCTGTGGCCAGTAAGGTGCGATGAGAATGGTAAGTACTTTCTCTGCCCTGATCTTCTGAATTACCCAGGGGTAACAGAGGTATCAGTAGAAAAGCGTACACAAGGTTGAAGTCCCAGGGATGAGCCAGGGCATAGATTGTGAGACAACCCCAGTCCTGGTGAAGAGAAAAATATTGAGCAACCTGCGCGTTTAGGTGACTTGCGAAAAGGTCCACCTTTCGGACATCCCCATGATCTGGTCAGATCGTTGAGCACATCTTGATGGAGATACCATTTGCCAGGAAGTATATCCTGTCTTAGAAAATCCGCTTGGACATTCTGTTGGCCTTCTAGGTAAAAAGCTGAGATGGACAGCAAATGTTTTTCTGCCCAAGAGAAGATTCGGGACGACAAGTCCTGCAGATGTCTGTAATGGGTACCCCCTTGATGGCACAGATGAGCAACTGTAGTGACATGGCCGTCTGAACTGAGACAGTACGACATCTTAGAAGGGACTGATGTTTTGCTCTCAGCAGCACCCGTTTGTCTGGCGGGAGATAACACATCTGCTTGCGTGAGTCCAGAAGACAGCCTAAGAACACTTTCCGCTGAGATGGACAGAGGCTTGACTTTGGCAAGTTGACTAACCAGCCTAATGACCTTTGTGTCTAAATTAGCTCCTGAGTCTGTGACCGCAGGAGTGTCTTGTTGGGAGCAGTAATCAGGAAGTCATCCAGGTAAGGTATCACCACTATACCCTGCTTACTGACAAATCACATGACCTCCGCCATTACTTTCATGAACATGCGAGGGGCCGAGAACAGACCAAAGGGTAACACCCTGAACTGGAAGTGGTGAACCTGATCCTGAAACAGGATCACAAAGCTCAGAAACCTTTGATCTGTAGGATGAATCGGGATATGGTAATAAGCATCCTGCAAATCCAAGGTCGCCATCACAAAATCCTTCCCGATGAGAGGAACCGTGGACTATATATGGACTCCATCTTGAAGCAGGCATAAACTACATGCCTGTTCAGGGGCTTCAAATTTATGATCATCTGAAATGAGCCTCCTGTTTTTTTCACCAGGAAAAGATGCAAATAATGTCCTCTTCTTGATCCCCCTCCAGAACTGGAACAACGGCTCCTAAATGAAGAAGGTTCTAAACCTCCTTACAAAGAGAAGACTGTAGTTTCTGAGAGGAAAGAGCAGTCACAGTGCAATGTTGAGGGGGAGGAGAAGAAAACCTTATCCGCATTCCCCTCCCTGATGAGCTGGAGAATGGGGCGGCTGGATGTCACTTGCCGCTCACTGGGGAAAAAAGTTGGAAATTCTTCCCCCCACAGGGGATGGCATCACTTCCTTTCCTGGGGTCGAGAGGAAAATATACTTTTAACTCCAGCATCCACTCTTTCCTTTGTCCCCCTGTGGTTGGGAATGGGACTGGGACCTAAAAGAATGTTGCGGACGAAAGGACTTAACTTTCTCCTGGGAGCCCCTTCTTGTCCGAAACCTTCTCTAGGAGTTGGTCCAGGACCTGACCAAAAACATACTCCCCATGGAAAGATATGGAACACAATTTACTTTTGGAAGCCATATCCCCATTCCAATATCTGAGCCAGACAGCTCGTCTAGAGGTGTTAGAAAGGACCATAGTCCTGGCGGTGGCCTTGGTAAATTCTGCTGAGACATCGGCCAGAAAACACGCGGCCTTCTGTGGCAATGGAATAGAGGCTAACAAATACTCTCTAAGAGTGCCCCCAGCGACATGCAACTCAAGTTAGTCTAGCCACCGGAACATAGATCTGGCCACACATATAGAGGCGATGTTAGACGCCAGCACAAAGGAAGAAGATTCCCAGGACCTCTTCAGCAGGCTGTCCACCTTACGACATAGGATCCTTCAATTGGGAAGAATCGTCAAAAGGCAAGGTAGTCTTGTTGGCCACCTTCACAATTTGTACATCAATCTTTGGAGCTTCAGACCGGAGCTTAGATACTGAAACATCCAAAGGATATCTCCCCTTCATCCCTCCTAGGACAACTTAACATTTCTCGGGGAGTCTCCACTCATCCAATATCATGTCATTCAGACTATCATGAACTGGAAACATGGCAGCTTTCCTAGAATGCAATCCCCCAAACATAATGTCCTGCACGGAATGGGACGCCTCCACTTTCACCATTCTCATAGTGGTCCTCACAGCCGAAACCAGCTCAGAAATGTCATCAGAGGAGAAATAATATCGTCTAGGGATATCACAGTCCTGGGGTGTATCAGATTCCTCAGCAAGACCCTCATCTTAACCCGACGCCTCTGAGGCCTCGGGAGCTGAATCCACCATCATCACCTTCCGTTTCTTAGCGTCTGACGTCACTTCCGGGCACGAACGAACGCAGCAGACACCGCCAGCCAGAGGAGAGGAGAGTGGCTGGGACGCTGCAGGAGGATCTCAGCCTCGAAGCACCGCTCAGCTCCGCCATCAGGCATTGGAGAGCGGTGTGGTCCCGCTCCTCCAGGAGCGGGAATGGCATGAAGGAGGAAGGAGCCCAGGCTCGATCGCCCATTCCCATCCCCCCCCCCCCCGGCTCGATAAGAGGACTGCTTCGCCGGCCAGCAGCCCCAAGAGAACCTCTTCGTGCCCCATAGGGACATGAAACACTGGTCTTAGGAGGTGGGAGGGGCTATTTAACCTCTTTCTTGTGTTTCCTGCCCCTATTAGGGCCAAGAGGCAACCTCCTGTTGTGCTGTTGTGGAGGATGGGAGGAGAAAATTACAGTTTCCCACAACACAGATTCAGGGGCTGGACATTAGCGGACAGATCACAGGCATTCAGCTGTCTTAACTGCTCATTTGCTCCCCGCGATCACGCAGTGGTCATGGGGCCAGGGTACTCAAATTTCCAGGGCTAAACAGTTCAGGGGATGTCACGTTGGCTCTCTGTGGAAGTCGTGGCCATGACTGGTCGTTAAAAAAAAGGGGGTAATATTTACAGGGGAAAATAAAGTTTATCATGACGCCATCTGTTGTATTTGGTCAGGGATGACTAGCGCTGCTTGTAGTGGCCCCAGGGGACAGGTGGGACGGCAGCTGGATAAAACACTCACCACAGACACAGCGGGCTCCTGGGGTATAGGTGATGTTGATTAGGTACATGATGTTGGTTAATATAGTTGATACAGGAGGGCACAGGAAGGAATGGACAGACACAAAGGTTGCAGTTCTTACCAATCACCTTTACTTGTAGTTGGTGCAAAGATAGCCCATCCGGGGTCCTGTGTTCTCCAATTGCAGCTTGGCCTGCTCATGGATATTCCAGGTTCACCTCACTAAGACACCAGTTGTAAGCCTTTCTGTGCTGCCCATTCTGTCACTTTACTCCTTTTCCTAACCGGTGTCCTCGTGCTACTAATCCCAAAGCAGGTGACTTCGGGCCCTTCTGAGCGATGGCCTGGCATGTCCTCTTGATCCTCTATTTTCACTGTGCTTGGGAGAGTCCATGGTGGTGTCCACTGCAAGAGTAGTGCAGTGGCCTCTGGTTTCTTGGCTTGGTCAGGGACGGCTCCAGGTTTTTGTGGGCCCCAGGTGAAACAGTCTCAGTGGGCCCCTTTAACATATACTATGATTCATGAATATAATAAAGAAGCTGTAGGGTGTGTATATGTTATATAGAGGCTCCTGGGTGGGCTGTATATAAAATATAGAGGCTGTTCAGGGTTGTATATATAATATGGAGACTGCCAGGATGTATATATAATATAGAGGCTGCAGGCTTTATATATTCTTTGGAGGCTGTGCTGGGCTATATATACTATTTGGAAGCTGTGCTGGGCTGTATATATAATATGGATGCTGTGGCAGCCCAGCAGCATCCTCCAAATAATATATCCAGCTCAGCACAGCCGCCAAACAATATATATAGTCCAGCACAGCTTCCATATTATATATACAGCCCAGCAGAGCCTGAAAATAGTATATATAGCCCAGCACAGCTTCCATATTATATATACAGCACAACAGCAGTCTTTATATATCTCAGCAGCAGCCTCTATATACAGCCAGCACAGCCTCCGTATACCGCCAGCAAAGCCTCTGTCTACCCCAGCACAGCCTCTGTATACCCCAGCCCAGCCTCTATATACAGTCAGCACAGCCTCTATATAGAGTCAGCACAGCTTCTATATGCAGTGAGCACAGCCTCTATATACCCCAGTACAGCCTCTATATACAGTCAGCACAGCCTCTATATACAGTTAGCACAGCCTCTATATACCGTCAGCACAGCCTCTATTTACAGTCAGCACAGCCTCTATATACAGTCAGCACAGCCTCTATATACAATCTGCACAGCCTCTATATACAGTCTGCACAGCCTCTATCAGCACAGCCTCTATATACAGTCAGCACAGCCTCTATATACAGTCAGCACAGCCTCTATATACAGTCAGCACAGCCTCTATATACAGTCAGCACAGCCTCTATCAGCACAGCCTCTATATACAGTCAGCACAGCCTCTATATACAGTCAGCACAGCCTCTCTATACAGTCAGCACAGCCTCTATCAGCACAGCCTCTATATACAGTCAACACAGCCTCTATCAGCACAGCCTCTATCAGCACAGCCTCTATATACAGTCAGCACAGCCTCTATATACAGTCAGCACAGCCTCTATATACAGTCATCCAGCATCTATATACAGTCTGCATAGCCTTTATATACAATCAGCACAGCCTCTATATACAGTCAGCCAGCCTCTATATACAGTCAGCCAGCCTCTATATGCAGTCAGCACAGCCTCTATATACAGTCAGCACAGCCTCTATATACCCCAGCACAGCCTCTATAATATACAGTCTGCATAGAC
Source organism: Allobates femoralis (assembly GCA_033576535.1). Lineage (NCBI taxonomy): Eukaryota > Metazoa > Chordata > Amphibia > Anura > Aromobatidae > Allobates > Allobates femoralis. Next base: position 79,044,042 of record JARQOC010000003.1, on the reverse strand, counting down.
TCTATGGTATATATAATCCCCCATCCTGCTGATCATACTCACCTTCCATCCGCTCCCCCGGGGCTGTGTCATCCTCAGATGCTTCCCCACCACATCCTTATAGCAGCAGCTCCCAGGACTGTGGAGCTTCCTCCTTCCTGCAGCAGTGTGATGAGGTCCAAGGTGATGACTCATCATTCTGCTACAGTAGGCAAAGGAGGAAGCTCTACTGCTCCCTGGAGCCAGCACATGGCTGATCTGCATCGCATGCAAATTAGCCATGTGCACTGGCAGCGGGGTGCAGTGGAGCTGATTCACCGTGGGCCGGGTTCTCTGGTCTCAGGCGCTGGCTGTTAGTCACAGTTCGTTGCAGAGGCTGTGGGCCCGGTGGTCAATAAAAGGGTAAAAGAAAATAATAAAAGGGAATAAGGTTTTTAGTTTGTGACGCCACCTGTAGGGTTCCGGTGATGGCACCGGCGCTGCTTGGACCTCCGGGGGATGGGCGGCAGCAGGATGGATCCGCTCCCTACAGGATGAACGGGGATCCCCGGGGTCAGGAGCTGCAGTCGAGGAATAAGGCAGCTCGGTTGATTCTGTGGACAAAACGATTAGTAACCGTCCCGAAATAAAGCTCAAACACGTTGCTCCTCTGAACGGGTGTTTACTCAATTTTTTACGGCAGACAGGTATAACGGTGTTCACTGCCAGGTAATGGACCGGGTGGTCCCTGCGGTGAATAGTGTCCTTCCGAGGCTCCACAGTGTCTTTCTCTATCCTGACTGTCCCTCTCTCGTCGCTGCTTCCAATATACCAAACCGGGATACAGAGGATCTTCTGTTGGGACCCGAGTCGTTGGCCTCCGACTCACGTTAGGTCCCTGAACCTCAATGGTGGGTACCCCCCTGGTACAGCTGCGGTGATGGTAGATTGTGTATTGCGCTCCTGTAAAGCTCTCAATCACTCCATATTCTGTGGTGCAGTGATGTAGCATCTGTACCACCTCGGAGCCGGTACTCCGGGCTGTGGACTGGGCTCGGGTTGTCTATTACCCGTGTTTTCCTCTCTCTTAGCCCCTTTCACTTCTGGGTCACCAGTGCTCGGTGCCCTCCCAGTTAGCTGTTCTGTCACGACTCGACTTCTCCTTGCTCTTGTCTCTCCAACTTTCTAACTCTGTTCTTCTCTTCACCACTGCTATACACCTAACTCTCCTCCCACCAGGACTGGTTGCCCAGGAAACGGGTATCTAATTGGTCCTCTGCCTCTAGGTGTTGCATGTGGTACATGGAGCCTTGGGATTAACCTATTCACCACTGAGACGGAGAATACCGCACCTTAAGTCAGGGGTGCAGTACCCTCCTGTGACGCACTCGTTGCGGGGCGCCACAGAGCACACGGTGCCTTGCTGAATCTGCCCGATGTGCCCCTTGTTCACAGGGCTGTCTGCTGTCCCTAATGGGCCCGCCGGGTGGGGGGTAGCGTTCAGGGGTGGGAGACGGGAGTGTGTGGGGCGCAGGAGAGGGTACCGATGGCGGGTGTGGGGCTTGTTTAGCCCCGCTCCCGGCAAAGGACGGCCATATTGGAACACCCAGAGTGGGTGTAGAGGCTACTTCAGCCAGGATGTGACGTAGCATACTGTTACATCCTGACGGAAGTAGCCTTAGGGTTTTATTATAATAGATGCTGTTGTTTCTGTGATGGAGAGGGTGTTTTTTATTATACCAACACTAGACACATGATGACTGCTGTATAAAGTACTTTAAAGTTGTCCCTATGCATCATACATTGGCTGTGGGTGAGACATAGTAATATACTGGGTCCACCATAAGCATATGAAACAATATACTGTATGGATTGCATTGGGTGTGTGGCGCCCCGCAACGATTGCGTCACAGGAGTGTATTGCATCTCAGACTGCAGATGTAATATTCTCTGACTAAGCAATGCCATGGTTAAAACTCAGAGCTCCATACCCTACATGCACATCAGAAAAGAGGGCCAATAAGGTCCTGGTGGGCAGAGTGTAGGAGAATGTAGGAGAAGGAGGAAGAAGAAGGAAGTGGTCGGGAGGAATGTAGGAGAGGGGGGCTCTGCACAGTCCCGTGCAGCCCCCCTAGACCACCTACCGGTTGGCGCCATACCCGGTGCCTTAGCAACCGGACTCTGGGCGATCATCTACGGGTCAAAATACACCCGCGCCCATCTACAACTGGATCACTGGTTCCGAAGCTAGCAAGTCGTTTATCACTGCTATGCAAACCAGGAGTGGAGGGATCGCTCTACAGGAGTACCCCACCGCCGCCGCAAACAGAGCTGTCGCCAGCGGAGTACCCACCAAAAGGACCCAGGCTACCCCTCACACCGGAACATACACACCGGCAGGGAAATTTAAGTAGTCCCTTGTACCCGATCTTGGCCCACAAAGGCGACATCGGCAACTCACCTAGAATAAGTTAGAACGGAGGAACACCGCAGAGCTCTGAGACAACACCGGTCATTGCCAAGTCCACCCAGTCCATTACCCGTTACCTGTATACGATGTATCACCTGCTGGTTACAGTAAAAGACCCGTTGCAGAGACTATTGGTGTCCGTGTTTCTTAAGAACTGTTTCACTCCGCATACAGAAAGTAACTGAGCTGCCTCACAACATCTTGTGCAGCTTCTGGCTCCGGGGACTCCCGCTCGTCCTGTGGGGAGCGTCCCATCTTGCTGCATTCCATCCCCCGGAGGCCCAGGCAGCGCCGGTGAACTCACCGGAACCCCCACAGGTGGCGTCACGACAAGAATTAACCCCTTATCTGTTTGGCCAACTTTATTGATGTGGACCACCGGGCCCACACAGCCTCAGGCGCGGTACCGTGACAGGGAGCAGCGACAGCCCGAGACGTGCACAACTTGGCTACGGTGAGTCAGAGTTTGGCGTCACGAACAGGATACGAGCAGGCCCGTTCCCTAACGGGTATTGTGTGCTTAAAGAACTTTTATTTCATCAAAAAGGACTTTGCTCGTCCAAAAACGAACTTTTCCCGCCTTTTCACCATTGGGCCAAGATGGTGACCAAGATGGCGGTCGCCACCATGTGAACCATCACGTGCAGGTCCTGGGGTGAGCCTCCGCCCTTCTTCGTGGGAGGGCCAAGGCAGAGGCGCCAAAATCATAGTCCGCCCCGATTGCTGGAAACAACCATGGGGGCGGGCCAAAGATTTCATCCCACCTATGGACTACATAAGCTACAAGGAAGTAGGTGTGGCAAGGCTTTTCCAACAGCTCTTCTACCAGAATGGTTACCAGGTCGAACGGGTGCGGTTCTTCCAAGAGAGACGATGGCCAGCATGAAGCTTCATGAGCTGATGCAGTAGGTCGAGGCAGAGGCTCGAGCAGCCATAGGTCACCCGGGTCCGGGTCCTGTCCTCACCAGACGGGAACTCCGAGTTCTGGGAATCGGTGCTGCAAGACCTAAGGGTGAGACTAATGGAGACCACAGAGTGGACGATCCGCAGCTAGAGAGCGGTTCTGGCCAGCCGACTTCATCAGGCTGTCCAGCAGCAACTTGCAACTCGCCCCACTCTTGAGCCAGAGTCCAGTTCCTGTTCCGTTGCATCACCGGAGCCCACGACCTGCCCTGTCTCATCACCGGAGCCCATGAACTGTCTTGTCTCATTACTGGAGGCCACGACTTATCCCGTTCCAGGGTCAGAGACCACGACCTATTCCGTTTCAGAGCCGGAGCTTGCAACCTGCTCCACTACAGAAGCCGATACCTGTTCAGCAGGCCAAGGAACCCCTAGGGTGGAGGGGCCACATGACATTCGGGGAGGTAGGGAGTTAATTGGAGGAGGAAGGGATGGGAATATTTGATGAGACATGGGTGGTGATTAGATGGAAAGGGGATTGGTCAGGGGGAGGAGGAGGGGGAGCTTAAGGGAAGATACTGGGGACAAAGAAGTCCCCTCATTCCACTTCCTGGGGACAGCCTGTGAAGTTTCCACGTCCATCTCACCTGCAATAATGGCGGATTTGGCCTCTCTGGGGGCATTGATTCAGGCAGCAGCAGCGGTGCATGGGGCGCAGGCAGTGCAGGCCTACATTCAGGCTGCCTGCGCTTCCCCAGCGGCACCGGCCCCCTCCACTCCACCGCTGCGTGGCCGCCGCTCCAGGCCACCAGAGCGCTATTCCCCGGGGGCTGGAGGTGTGAGGAGGGCCCGTTCGGGAAGCCCCGGTGGGGACCCTCAGCGGCGGGGAGGGCCCTTCCACCCCGGGGCCCTCTCCGGCTGCTAGGAGGAATTCGCGGTGCGGTAATGCCGCACCGGAAGTGGGTGGAGCCGGCCCACGGCCGACTTCCGGTCGGCGGTCCGGGACCAGGAGCGGGAGCGCAGCGGCGGCTCCCGGGGGAGCGCGGATGCGGGACCGCGCCGAGCAGCCGGCGCAAGCAGAAGGGACCCCCTGCAGGCGGCGGGGGGCGGAACGGCTTCCTGAGCAGGAGGAGCCACGGGCATCTAGGGGACGAGCGGTGCAGAGGCCAGGGGCTTCTCCCACTGGAAGGGCACTGGCTGTGGCTGGTGGAGGGCGCAGTAGTGGGGAGTCCCTGGCGCGCACGGCTGGTCGGATACGGCCAGGTCCTGCAACGGTGCCCCTTGGATCCCAGAGGGGGCGTACCCAGCGGGCATCCACGGATGCAGGGCCCCAGGGGGCTGTAGCGGATCTCCCCTGTGTAGCAGGGGGGGATCCCGGCGGCGAGAGGATCGGGAGCAGCCCGCCTGCAGTCGGCAGGACGGGCTTAGGGAGAGGGGCCCCTGCGGTCAGAAGAGACCTCGGGGAGAGTTGGCGGGTGAGACGGTTCGGAGATCGCAGGAGCGGTCTTAGAGGAAGAAGCAGTGCTCAGCTGGGGGTGCTCCTGCAGCCGCGGAGGCCAGGGGGAGTTGCGGCAGCGGCAGGCACACTCCCGACGGAGCACCCCTGGAGGGCTTGGAGGATGAGATCAGCGCAGAAGAGGGACAAGTATCGGAGGAATCGTCTGGGGAGGATCGGACAGAGGAGGACTGCGTTGCGGCTGCCCCTCGGCAGCCTGGTGAGAACACTAATTGTAATAATGTGCATATGTCGGGATCGGGCGGTGATGTGGGTGTAGGGCCGATTCCAGTGGGGGGGGTAGCGTCTGGGGTTACCGGGGGTGGTGATGTAATGGGACAGTTACTCGGTTTGTTGCGGAGCCTGGTGGATCAGGGAGGCTTGAATTCAATTGCGGGGTCTCCGGTGGGAGCTTGGGTCAGTCCAGCTGGGGTCGGGCCCAGTGTGGGAGGCGAGGCTGCGGTGCAGCAGAGTGTTGAGGGACAGACTTCAACGGCGCCGGTTGCGGCAGTTGAGGTGGAAAAAGAGAAGGAGGAGGAGGTGGTTAGGCTGGATGATAGGGCGAAAAGCGAAGTGTATGTTTGCTTTGAGAGCCCCTTGGGGGCGCATTTGAAGAAGGAAGTTAGGGAAAAGATTTGGAAAGGGGAGTACGTGGAAATATTTTCGCTGCTTCCGTTGGAGAAGTTTAATTTGGATAAGGTTCGCCCTAGTGATTCCAAAAAGGAAAAAGAGGACGATGAGAAGCGTCGGTATCGTCTTATCCCGAGGACGTTTATGAATTGGCTGCAGGCCTTTGCGATACTGGCGAGCGTTGTAGGGGAGAAAGAGATGGGGAGCGCCCCTGCTTTGTTTGGCTATATGGATTCAATAGGAGAGGCTTATAGGGTATATGGTGGTTTGTCATGGCTTCGATATGATGAGCAGTTCAGGCAGCGTAAGGCTTTACGGTCGGACATGCGTTGGGACCACAAGGATATTGCCTTATGGCTACGTTTGATGACGGCACCGGCACAGCCCTTTCGGAGTGGGGCCGGGGGATCAGGTTCGGGATCGGGTGCGGGACCGGGTACCTCGGCTGGGTTCAAGAAAGGTTGTTGTTGGCAATTTAATGAGGGGCAATGTAAGTTTGGCTCCGCCTGCCGATTTAAACACGAATGTTCGGGATGTTGAGGAGGGCACAGCTTTGCCCGTTGTTTTAAGAAAGGAAAAGGGAAGGGTGGAGACGGTGCTGACAAAAGGGAGGACACCAGTGAGGGTAGAGGCAATGGAACCATTCTTAAGTAGGTACCCGGATGTTGAGGCTGCCGAGTTATTGCGTTCAGGTTTTTTGTTCGGTTTCGTTATTCCGTCTGAGGCAGTAGAGAGGGGCTTGTTTCGCCCGGGGAATTTACGTTCGGCTAAGGAGCACCCGGAGGTTGTGGACGAGAAGCTGAGGAAGGAAGTTGAGTTGGGAAGGATGGCAGGCCCCCTATTGGCCCCTCCTTGTCCGAATTTACGGGTATCTCCGCTAGGAGTTGTGCCAAAAAAAAGAGCTGAATAAGTTTCGGTTGATACACCATTTGTCCTACCCGGCTGGGTCTTCGGTGAATGATGGTATTGCGCAAGAGTTGGCGGCGGTTTGTTATGTCTCTTTTGATAAGGCGGTGGAGTTGGTAAGACGAGCGGGACCGGGGGCGCTGATGGCAAAGTCGGATGTGGAAGCGGCATTCCGTTTGTTGCCGGTGCATCCTGAGAGTCAGCATTTGTTGGGTTGTATGTGGAGGGAGCGTTTTTATGTAGATCGTTGTTTGCCAATGGGGTGTTCAATTTCTTGTTCATACTTTGAAGCTTTTAGTTCTTTTGTTGAATGGGTTGTAAGGGATGTGTCGGGTATGGAGTCAATCATTCATTATTTGGATGATTTTTTCTGTGTGGGGCCGGCGGGTTCCCCGATTTGTGCAGGTTTGTTGTTTGCTTTGACGGAGGTTGCCAGTCGTTTTGGGATACCTTTGTCTCCGGAAAAAACGGAAGGTCCGGCCACGGTCATGCGTTTTTTGGGGATCGAGATTGATTCACTGGCTAAGGAGTGTCGGCTTCCTGCTGACAAGATTGTGGATTTGAGGCGGTCTGTTGCTGAAGTGAGTAAAGCAAAAAAGGTTCAGCTTAAGGTGGTTCAGTCTTTGTTGGGCAAACTTAATTTTGCTTGCCGGATTATGCCGATGGGCAGGGTGTTTGCCAGGCGGTTGGCTTTGGCTATGTCGGGCAAGACGTGTCCGGTGCATTTTGTTCGGATCACCAGAGACATTAAAGATGATTTGAGAGTGTGGGATGTATTCTTGCAGGAATATAATGGGCGCACGGTTTGGCTCGAGGAAGTGGTGCCCAACAGGGTGTTGCAGTTGTTTACAGATGCGTCGGGTTCAATGGGTTTTGGAGCATTTTTTATGGGCCACTGGTGCGCGGGTGGATGGCCAGAGTCCTGGAGGGATCGAGGTCTAGTGAGGAACCTTGCGTTGTTGGAAATTTTCCCTATCGTGGTGGCAGTGGAATTGTGGGGCCAGGACTTTGCGGACAGGAAGGTTTGTTTTCATTGCGATAACATCGCTGTGGTATATGCGATTAACGCCTTGTCTTCTAAGTCACTGCCGGTGGTGGCCTATCTGCGGCATCTGGTACTCAGATGTCTGCAATGGAACATTCAAATTGTGGCTAAACATGTACCGGGAGTTACTAATTCAGTGCCTGATGCACTTTCTCGGTTTCAGTTCCACAGGTTTCGGGAGTTGGTGCCTTGGGCGGACGAGATCGGTCAACCTTGTCCGGCTGGTTTATGGAACCTGGTAACTTGATTGTGGGCACCTTGATTCGGAGTTCAGTGTCGGAGGCTACTTGGTGCCGATATGGGAAAGTATGGCAGGAGTGGGAGAAATTTGAGCAGGATCAGGGCATGATTGGCGGTATGGATGATGTGCAAAAGGTGTTGACATTCATAGGGAATGATTTTGCGTCTGGAAGGTCCGCTTCGGCAGGAGCACAGAGGGTGGCAGCGATTGCATTTTGGTTTCGGCTGTTGGGCAGGCAGGATGCGACTAAAGATTTCAAAGTGCGACAGGCTTTGAAAGGTTTTCGGAAAGGTGTGCGGACGAGGGATGCTCGACGCCCGGTGTCGGTGACTTTATTGGAAAGGCTGGTAGCGAGTTTGGAAGGGGTTTGCAGGTCCAACTACGAAATGATTTTGTTCTCCACAACTTTTGTGTTGGCCTTCTTTGGAGCATTTAGGCTAGGGGAGTTGGTGAGCCCAACTCGGTGCATGGCGGGTGGCTTGGCTTTGGATGACGTGGTACTTGTGGAAGACAGGCTGCGGTATTTGAAAACTGACCAACTGGGCAGAGGAAGGTTGGTGGTGTTGTATGCCTTGGCTGAGAGCCAACTGTGTCCGGTGGGGATGGTGCGACGTTTTTTATCTCAGAGGGGTGGCGGTCCGGGACCGCTACTTCGGCATATAGATGGTTTGTTTTTGTCCAAATTTCAGTTTCGGGCAGTTTTCCGGGAGTGCTTGCTGAGAGTGGGCGAGCGCCCGGAGGAGTTTGGCACGCAATAATTTCGCATCGGGGCGGCCACGGAGGCGTCTCATTGGGGGTTAGGGGATGATGTAGTGCGGCGCATCGGGCGCTGGGAATCGAATCGTTTTCGATTGTATGTACGTCCTCACTTGCTTGCTAGGTAGTGGCTGGAGGGGATTACCCAGGCTACTGAAAAAGCGAGTGGGTATTGCGGTATGGGTTTTCGTTCGTAACTGGTTAAGATGACACGTTGTTGTTGGTCAATTGTTAACTTTTTCTTTTGTTTGTGTAGGCCGCTGCTTGATCTGGATACTCGGCCATTTGTATGTGTATTGGGGGGCTCTTCGAGCGGATGTTCGCCCGGATGGTCGGCAGTTGGGACTCGACAGAGGTGCAGCGTCGGTCAAATCTTTGGGATTGAGGGGTATGCAATGGGGCAGGGTGCTGCCGGAAGTGGATTATTTTTGTAGTGTGAGTAGGCCCCCGGATGTCTTGGTTCTTCATGTTGGGGGAAATGATTTGGGAGTGCGTGCGTCCCGGGAATTAATACGGGACATTAAGTGTGATTTGTTGCGACTGTGGTGTTCCCACCCCGGTGTGATTGTGGTGTGGTCGGATATGGTGCCAAGGGGACGATGGAGGTTTGGGAGATCGGTGGATAAAATTAATAAAGCAAGGGTGAAAGTGAATAAGGTGGTGGGGGCATTTGTGGCACGTAACGGGGGGATTGTGGTACGGCACAGAGAATTGGAGTCGAGGTCGAGAGAATATCTGAGGTCTGATTTGGTGCACTTGACGGAGATTGGCTTGGATATGTGGATGTTGGATTTGAGAGAAGGTGTGGAGCAAGTGTTTGGTGTGTGGCGGGTCCAGGCCAAGTAAGAGGTCACTTGTCCTGTCCTGTGGCGGGGGTAGGTCTGGTCCAGAGGCAGGGGATTTACATTTGGAAGGGGGAGATGAGCCACTTCAAAGGTTGAGGGGCTCAGGTTAAAGGTACCTTGCAGGCACGGGGTTCTGCAAGGGTGGGGTATTGGTTCTAGGTAACCAATACCTCGTCCCTGGGGCCGGTGATATTGCGGCCAGGGACAAAAGTTTTAGAGGCTTATGGACCGGGCCTATCCATGGGTAAAACGATGGGAGGGCCTATTGTTTAAGTTGGGACGCCCGTTGGACGGTGTACCCTGTTATATTATGTTAGTATGTAAACAATAGGCAATAAAGGCTGCTGTGGCCAATTTGTTAAACCAAGTCACTGCAGTATGTGTATTATTTTAAGTCTATAACGGTTGGGGATAGTAAGTAAACAGCCAATTTACGACCGGAGATCCTCCCTCGATTGTCAAGTTCCTGCAGTGGAACCTACTACAGGTCTCACTCCAACTAACCCAGAGACTGTGACCTGTTTATCTCCAGAACCGGAGGCCAGTCCTGAAACCATTGAGGCCTTACCGGAGCAGAAACACCACCACCTAACAGTGCTGAAGTAGCAGACCAGGAGGCAGGCAGCCTGGAAGCCCTGCGAGATGACCCCGAGGAGGACTCCACAGCCCCAACGCCCACCTATCTGGATGACTCCGACCCAGCATCTCCACCAGAAACCGAACCCGATGTAGTCGTCGAAGGAGTAGAGGAAGAGGACGACGAGGCCCACAGTAATCCTGAAGACCTCAGCTACACCGGTGCCGAATGGGGAGACGACGCGGAGGATTCGGGCGAGCAACCGGCTCGGGTACAGTGGTCGGGTGCTGCTGCAGTTTCTTCCTCTGGGCATCCTGTCCCGGTACCCGTCCAGGCATCCCGCCAGCGCCAAACCTGTCAGCAACCTACTCATCGCAGTGACTACGTCCATACTCCAAGTCGGTCCAACCAAGACATACGTCGACTCCGCAGAGCGGAGTGGCGGGCCCGTGAGTAGGCCAATCTGCAAGCCCGTGCTGAGGCTCGTCGTCAACCCCCGTTACCTGAGGAACTCCGCAAGACAGGTAGAGTCACCTCGTTTAACCTGTCTACCGGGTGGGGTTTCGCCAGGGAGGAGGGTGTGTATGAGGAAGTATTTGTGGAGCGTCGCGATGTAGAACCGCATTTACCTAGAGGACATCCAGACCGCGATCTGTACCGTGCGTCACGCTTGTTATGATGGATTGTTCGCCATACGGGTTCGCAATTGTTCTCTACATAAATAACTTTATTTGAACATTGACAATGACTTTGTCCTGAACGTTACCCGTTTTGTACGGAGGCCAGAAGAGCGGCCCGGCGGCAAGCCCTGGACTTATATTAAGGACAGTAGACCGCCCGCCGGGTCCGCAATGGTTAACCTATTTATACCGGTTTTGTTTACTTGCAACAGTTTAAGCTGTGCACCTCCCTTAGAGGAAGAAAAAGAAAAATGCATACCTGTTATTAATAAAAGCGTTTATTTACCTGTTAATAAAAATGTAAAAATTCTCTGTAGTGTTGGGGTTTCGTGACACTTGGGGACAAACGTAATTTCCCAAGGGGGAGTGTGGCGCCCCGCAACGAGTGCGTCACAGGAGTGTTGCAAACCAGACTGTAGCTGTAATATTCTCTGACAAAGCGATGACATGGTTAAAACTCAGAGCTCCATACCCTACATGCACATCAGAATAGAGGGCCAATAAGGTCCTGGTGGGCGGAGTGTAGGAGAATGTAGGAGAAGAAGGAAGCTGGTTCCGAAGCTAGCAAGTCGTTTATCACTGCTATGCAAACCAGGAGTGGAGGGATCGCTCTACAGGAGTACCCCACCGCCACCACAAACAGAGCCGTCTTGCCAGCGGAGTACCCACCAAAAGGACCCAGGCTACCCCTCACATCGGAACGTACACACCTGCAGTAAAAGACCCGTTGCAGAGACTATTGGTGTCTGTGTTTCTTAAGAACTGTTTCACTCCGCATACAGAAAGTAACTGAGCTGCCTTACAACATCTTGTGCAGCTTCTGGCTCCGGGGACTCCCGCTCGACCTGTGGGGAGCGTCCCATCTTGCTGCATTTCATCCCCCGAAGGCCCAGGCAGCGCCACGACAAGAATTAACCCCTTATCTGTTCGGCCAACTTTATTGATCTGGACCACCGAGCCCACACAGCCTCGGGCGCGGTACCGTGACAGGGAGCAGCGACAGCCCGAGACGTGCACAACCCGGCTACGGTGAGTCAGGTGTATGATTTATATCACATAAGTGACAGTTAATCTGTGTTAAATGGATTGTTGCACTTTATAACCCTTTCCTATTGTTGGATACAGATCAGTTGTATCAGTTATATATATGACAGTATTATTCTTTGTAATCTGTTTTGACTATATGTAATTAAAAAAACTTTTTAATTGCAAACAATACCTGTGCTGTCCTCCAATATAAAAATGTTATATTGAGAGTATGCAAAAAACACCCTGGAAGGGTGAGACTGTTCACTAGGGGTTATTTGAGATAGAGCTATATATGGATCTTATATTTATCATAGTCCACAGTATGTAGATGTTCATTTATTATTAACTCCTTCCTAGGCTGGCATCCCCTCCCCCCCACTACCCCCACGCTCTGTGTCTCTGACTCAACGTGGCCTGGACTCCGGTTTAGACAGGCTGAAGCTCCTTCCTCCTTGCCACGGGTGGGCCGCGCCTGCCGGTAGTGGGGCCCGGTTGAGTGCAGATCAAAAGGTTGAAGACGTAATGTAGGAACAGATTAAAGGGGTTTAATTTATTCGTGACGCCACCTATGAGTAGTTTCGGTAATCGTTACCGACGCTGCGGAACCTCCGGGGGATGGACAGCAGCAAGATGGAACGCTCCCCACAGGCTGAGCGGTGATCCCTGGAGGCTGAAGCTGCTTAAGATGTTGTGCGGCAGCTGCGGTTACCTTGTAATGCGGACGGACAGTTCATAAGGAAGCACGGACACAGAAAGTCTCTGCAACAGGTCTTTACTGTAACCAGCAGGCAGTACATGGTATACAGTTTACGGGTAGTAGACCGGGTGGACTCAGCAGTGATAATGTCCCTCAGAGATCCGTAAGTGTTCCTCCATTCTAGCTAAGTGCTTTGCCATTGTCGCCCAGGAATACCAGATCGGGTACGGGGAGGCTGCTTCAATGCCCTATCCAAGATGTACGTTGTGGATGTTTTGGGGAGCCTTGGGTCCCTCGGTGGGTACACCGCTGGTTAGACGACTGGAAGTTGGCTTGTGGTGGGTGCTCCTGTGAAGCTGCTCCTCCACGCTTCTGGTTCGCGTAGCAGAGGTGAACTGCTGCCAGCTTCAGTACCAGTGAACCGGCTGTGAGTTGTGGGCACGGGAGTCTTTTGGAACCCGTGGTAATAATGCCCGATCCCGGTTGTTGAGGCCTCAGGTGCTGACACCCGACCGGTGACGGCCCGGGGGTTGCACGGGGTGCGGAGCCCCCGCTCCTACTCCAAGTTCAAGTTCTAGACTCTGTTCTAGACTCTTCTGTTCTGCAGACTAAGTGTCTGTTCTCCCTACACACTTCCCTAGCACTCCGCCCACCAGGACCCTGGATTGGCCCTCTGTTCTAGGTGATGCATGCAGGGTTGGATCTCAAAGTTAACTAGGTCACTGCTGTGTCAGAGAATATTGCGGCTGCATTTATGGCTGCAATACCCTCTTGTGACGCACTCATTGCGGGGCGCCACACTCCCCCTTGGTTGAATACGCTTGTCCCCAAGCGTCACACTACCCACATTACAGAGGTTTTTATATTTTAGAACAGGTTATAAACACTTTTATTAATGACAGGTCATTATATGGCATAAAAGTGAAACGGTAGGATAAACAGGTTAACACATTGCGCGGACCCGGCGGGCGGTCGGCTGTCCTTAGGTAAAAGTTCAGGCTATGGCCGCCAAGTCGCGGTGTTATTTGCACACAGGAAGAAGTCTCTTGGTGAAAAGTTCAATCAACAAAGTCACTTATGGAGGGTAGTGTTCCGGACTCGTATAGCGAACCACCCGTCACAGCATACATGTCGCTCATAGGTTACAGTGTCCCCTCTATATAAGTCTCGGTTAGGATGCCCTCGCGGTAGGTGCGGTTCCACATCACGGCGCCCCACGAACACTTCAGTACTCACACCCTCCTCCCTTACGAATCCCCACCCCGTGGATAAGTTAAAGGTGCTCACCCGTCCAGTTTTACGGAACTCATCAGGCAATGGAGATTGGCGGCGGGCTTCAGCGCGGGCCTGCATGTTGGCGTGCAGCCGAGCGTGCCACTCCTCCCTTCGGATACGACGTACCTCTTCGTCGGAGTGGTGCGGCGTGTGGATAAAGTCACTACGGCGTGCTGGTTGTTGAACGGCTCGAGTTTGGTGGGCAGTTTGGAGTAGAGCCCGGTTTAACGGAACCGGAGAAGATGTTGCGGCGGCGGCACCCGACCAGTGCACCCGAGCAGATCGCCCGGCAGAAGGATTCTTGGTGTCTCCCCAGGCGAACCCGGTGTAGAGGTCCTCAGCGGGGCTGTAGGTCTCATCGTCATCATCCTCGATCTCTCCCTCGATGACTACGTCGGGCTGCTCGGCTGACGGAGATGATGGAACGGAATCCTCTGGGTCGATGGGTGGCTGTGCTGCAAAGTTCTCCTCAGGGTCGTTGTGCAGGATTTCCAGGCTGCCTGCCTCTTCTTCTGTAGCAGCGGGAAGTGGTGTTTCGATCCCGATCACCAGGTAGGCCTCGGTATTTGCAGAGGAGGCCTCCGGTTCAGGGGAGAAACATGCGACAGTCTCAGTAGTGTGGAAACTAGTCGCAGGTTCCGCAGGTGGAACCAGGTATGTGTCTGCTTCTTCTATGGAGCGTACTGGAAGCTCCGGCTCAGGAACGGGGTCGGCTGCGGCGTTAGTCGCTGGAACGAGCTGAACTGTGGCCTCCACAGGAATGGTGCAGTCCATGGGCTCCGGTGACGAAGCAGGACAGGTGGTGGGCGACGGTGAGGCAGTTGAGAAGCTGGCGACGTCGTCTGGGCCTGGAGAAGCTGTACCCGGTCGGCTGTGCTGCATCGCATGATGGAGTCTTCTGCCTAGGGTTGCACTCCAGCTGCGAATCGTCCATTCTACAGTCTCAAGTAACCGCACCCGGAGGTCTTGTAGAGCCTCTAGCCAAAAGTCGGGGCTGCCGTCTACGGTAAGGGCAGGACCCGGACCCGGTTGGCCTATGGCTGCTCTGGCCTCCGCCTCGACTTCCCGCATTAGGTCTTGGAGTCTCGTGCTGGCCATTCTCTTCATTAGAGGGAACCACACCCGTTCAACCGGTAACCGTTCTGGTAGAGAGCTGGTGAAGAAGGTCTGTGACACTCCCATTTCCTCTGGGCTCTTGTAGTCCAATGGTGGGAAAAGTCTTTGGGGTCCGCCCCCATGGTTGATTCGAGCAATCAGGGCGGACAAAGAGTTTGGCGCCTTTTGCCTTTAGCCCTCCCACGATGAGGGGCGGTGGCTCACCCCTGGGCTTGCACGTGGCGGATTCTTGTGGCGGGAACGCCATCTTGGCCCACGGTGAAAAGGCGGGAAAGTTCTTTTAGGGACGAACAAAGTCCAAATTGTAGACTATAAAGTCATTTTTAAGCACATTATACCCGTTAGGGAACGGGCCCCGCACAGGTTCGAATCCTGTTCGTGACGCCATTTTCTGACTCACCGTGGCCTGGACTCCGGTTTAGCCAGGCTGAAGATCCTTCCTCCTTGTCACGGGTGGGCTGCGCCTGCCGGTAGTGGGGCCCGGTTGATTGCAGATCAAAAGGTTGAAGACGTCTTGTAGGAACAGATTAAAGGGGTTTAATTTATTCGTGATGCCACCTATGAGTAGTTTCGGTAATTGTTACCGACGCTGCGGAACCTCCGGGGGATGGACAGCAGCAAGATGGAACGCTCCCCACAGGCTGAGCGGTGATCCCCGGAGGCTGGAGCTGCTTAAGATGTTGTGCGGCAGCTGCGGTTACCTTGTAATGCGGACGGACAGTTCATAAGGAAGCACGGACACAGAAAGTCTCTGCAACGGGTCTTTACTGTAACCAGCAGGCAGTACATGGTATACAGTTTACGGGTAGTAGACCGGGTGGACTCAGCAGTGATAGTGTCCCTCAGAGATCCGTAAGTGTTCCTCCATTCTAGCTAAGTGCTTTGCCATTGTCGCCCAGGAATACCAGATCGGGCACGGGGAGGCTGCTTCAATGCCCTATCCAAGATGTACGTTGTGGATGTTTTGGGGAGCCTTGGGTCCCTCGGTGGGTACACCGCTGTTTAGACGACTGGAAGTTGGCTTGTGGTGGGGTGCTCCTGTGAAGCTGCTCCTCCACGCTTCTGGTTCGTGTAGCAGAGGTGAACTGCTGCCAGCTTCGGTACCAGTGAACCGGCTGTGAATTGTGGGCACGGGAGTCTTTTGGAACCCGTGGTAATAATGCCCGATCCCGGTTGTTGAGGCCTCAGGTGCTGACACCCGACCGGTGAAGGCCCGGGGGCTGCACGGGGTGCGGAGCCCCCGCTCCTACTCCAAGTTCAAGTTCTAGACTCTGTTCTAGACTCTTCTGTTCTGCAGACTAAGTGTCTGTTCTCCCTACACACTTCCCTAGCACTCCGCCCACCAGGACCCTGGATTGGCCCTCTGTTCTAGGTGATGCATGCAGGGTTGGATCTCAAAGTTAACTACGGTAGGTCACTGCTGTGTCAGAGAATATTGCGGCTGCATTTATGGCTGCAATACCCTCTTGTGACGCACTCGTTGCGGGGCGCCACATCTCCCTTTCATTTTCATTCTCCTGTGGTGCACCTGAGGGGGGAGGAAGAATCTGCGGGCACCTACCCAGCCCCACTATTAACTGTGAGATATGGCAATCTCCTCCAGTTGTTGCTCTGAGCCCAAACTGTGCTGTCTATGAGAGATCCTATGTGTTTGGAGAGTCAGTGGTTGAAACCTGGGCACTATACCCTTGTATGGGGTGAAATTGATAGTGGAGTCGGAGCTCCTAATCAGTGTTGCTCGTGCTTCAAAGAGAAAGCAATTCAAATTCATGTAGAAAGAGGTGCGAGGCGGCACTCACCGATTTTATGAATTTCTTCTTTATTGAAGTTTTCAAGTTACATGTGGCAGGGAGGGGGTGCTAGGAGACGGCGGACGACGGCCTGCCGTTTCGCAGACAGTGCCGCTTCGACGGGTCCTTGTCTTGGCATTTGACGTCATGTCCGTATCCTATATAGGGCGGAACATGAACCGTCCATGCCGTATAATTAAACGTGCATGAATCAAATTATAAAACAAAAAATATAAATAACATTACACAAAAGAAAGCAACATTGCTATAAGTTAACAATTACTTGTTACTTCTCATGAAAATATACATATTTTCTTAATTTTCTTAATTTAGTGCACCTGCAGTGTAATACACTTCAAGTACCAGCAGATTGAATAGAATTTCGAGATCCTGATCATCCACCTACTTCTGCAGTGACATTACATTCAAGGTTCTTGATGATTCAGAGATTGTTCTGTAATGGGCACTTAGAGTAGCAGTGGGAGAATTTACAGTCCTCCAAAAAAGTATTTGCCCTATGCCCTATTTTTTCTAGTTTTGAAAATTTGGCACTTTAAAATTAGTTGGATAATATAAAATATTTTAATGTGTCATACAGACAACACAGATAACTATAAAATGAATGCAATGATCATTCTACTATCTACTATATAATTGTCTAATGTCGTCTGTCTGTCATGGAAATCGCGCGCCAGAAAGAGGCGCAATACTATGCAAATAGGCACGAGAATTCAAAGTTAGAATTTCATGACAATTTGCAGCCCGGCCGACGTTGGCCACAGAGCGCGCGAGCCAGCCAAGAGCTGACCAGCGTTAGCCGTGGCTACCTGTGGCACAGAGGTCTGCGGCTCGCCAGCCAGGAGTCATCTTCCGGCTGGCGAGCCCCTAACCACTGTGCAGCAGTAGCCGCGGCTGAGCTCCGGTCAGCGGCGAGCCAGCCGGGAGATGACCGCAGCGGTGGTGCCCTTCGCGGCATTCAAACCGCGTGCCAGGGGCGGTTTGAATGCCGCTCCTCTGGTCACCGCGTTCAGCGCCGACCAATCAGAATAGTGGCGTGCGGTTTGAATGCCGCTCCTCTGATTGGCCGCCGCGTTCAACGTCGACCAATCAGAATAGCGGCGCTTGCCATGGCGCACATTGTATTTCAAATATGGCGGCATGGCCAGCGCCGCTATTCTGATTGGTTGCCGCGTTCAGCGTTGACCAATCAGAGAAGCGGCATTCAAACCGCGCGCCGCTATTCTGATTGGTCGGTCGCTGAACGTGGCGGCCAATCAGAATAGCGGCGCGTTCCATGACGCCATATTTGAAATACACTCAGCACATTGTATTTTAATATGGCGCCAGGGCGGCGTCGCTATTCTGATTGGTTGCTGCTGAACGCGGCGACCAATCATAGAAGCGGCATTCAAACTGCGCGCTGCTTCTCTGATTGGTCACCGCGTTCAGTGCCGACCAATCAGAATAGCGGCGCTCGCCATGCCGCAATATTTCAAATACAATGTGCGCCATGGCGAGCGCCGCTATTCTGATTGGTCGCCGCGTTCAGCGCCGACCAATCAGAATAGCGGCGCTCGCAATCCCGCTATATTTGAAACACAGTGTGCGCTATGGCGAGCGCCGCTATTCTAATTGGTCGGCGCTGAACGCGGCGACCAATCAAAGAAGCGGCATTCAAACCGCGCGCCGCTATTCTGATTGGTCGCCACGTTCAGCGCCGACCAATCAGAGGAACGGCATTCAAACCGCGCGCCACTATTCTGATTGGTCGGCGCTGAACGCGACGCACGGTTTGAATGCCGCTTCTTTGATTGGTTGCCGCGTTCAACGCCGATCAAACAGAATAGCGGCGCTCACCATGGCGCCATATTTCAAATACAATGTGCGCCATGGCGAGCGCCGCTATTCTGATTGGTCGGCGCTGAACACGGCGACCAATCAGAGAAGCGGCATTCAAACTGCGCACCGCTTCTCTTATTGGTTGCCGACAGCTTCGGCCACCAATGAGCGTCGCGGTATTCAAATTGCGATATTGGTGTGCAATTTGGACTGCCGCTCATAGTGTGACACAGTTCACTCCTGTTTACAAGGTCTGTCAGTCAGTGTGACGCAGTTTACTCCCGTATACAAAGTCTGTCAGTCAGTGTGACACAGTTTACTCCTGTCTATAAGGTCTGTCAGTCAGTGTGACGCACTTTACGCCTGTCTATAAGGTCTGTCAGTCAGTGTGACGCAGTTTACTCCTGTATACAAGGTCTGTCAGTCAGTGTGACACAGTTTACTCCTGTATACAAGGTCTGTCAGTCAGTGTGACGCAGTTTACTCCTGTATACAAGGTCTGTCAGTCAGTGTGACGCAGTTTACTCCTGTCTACAAGGTCTGTCAGTCAGTGTGACGCAGTTTACTCCTGTCTATAAGGCTGTCAGTGTGACGCAGTTTACTCCCGTATACAAAGTCTGTCAGTCAGTGTGACACAGTTTACTCCTGTCTATAAGGTCTGTCAGTCAGTGTGACGCACTTTACGCCTGTCTATAAGGTCTGTCAGTCAGTGTGACCCAGTTTACTCCTGTATACAAGGTCTGTCAGTCAGTGTGACGCAGTTTACTCCTGTCTATAAGGCTGTCAGTCAGTGTGACGCAGTTTACTCCTGTATACAAGGTCTGTCAGTCAGTGTGACGCAGTTTACTCCTGTATACAAGGTCTGTCAGTCAGTGTGACACAGTTTACTCCTGTATACAAGGTCTGTCAGTCAGTGTGACGCAGTTTACTCCTGTATACAAGGTCTGTCAGTCAGTGTGACGCAGTTTACTCCTGTCTATAAGGCTGTCAGTTAGTGTGATGCAGTTTACTGCTGTCTACAAGGCTGTCAGTCAGTGTGACGCAGTTTACTCCTGTCTATAAGGCTGTCAGTCAGTGTGACGCAGTTCACTCCTGTAAATAAACAGAGAGGAAGAGCAATAGCTAATTTCATTAAAGTGCTTTTATTTTATGATCTGAAAAAGGAGGGGAGGACGGGAAAGTGGATCAAAGCCCCAAAACACATTGATACATATGTAAAGTTATTTTATTGTAAGGTCACGCAGGACTCTTTATACATGTTATGGAGGGAAGAATCTGCTTTCACATAAATACACAATGCTTAATTGAATAAGAATATTGCACTCTTTTTTAACACCATTATAGCCTAAATCAACAGCATAGGTACAGAACTTGCTATTACATACTTCAAAGTGCACGAAAATAATATACACAGTTATTGGTCAAGTGACCTGACGGGACTATGCCTCTGCTGTGTATCACAAAAATGCAG
Source organism: Allobates femoralis (assembly GCA_033576535.1). Taxonomy (NCBI): domain Eukaryota; kingdom Metazoa; phylum Chordata; class Amphibia; order Anura; family Aromobatidae; genus Allobates; species Allobates femoralis. The sequence continues at coordinate 79,024,319 of JARQOC010000003.1, read as the reverse complement.
TTCTAATATATAAAGATGAATGTGTGTGTGTATATCCGGGATTGGCATCTACACCGTCGTAACTACAGCCACAAAATTTTGCACAGTCACACATCTGGACCCCGAGAGCGTCATAGGCTATGTTGTGCTATGTGGAGGGGACAAGTCAGGGCTGCAGACCCTGACTCAGTTTCGTGGCTAGGGGACACCCCTCACAACCACTTCATCAGGGGGATAGAAGGTTTTGCTGCAGTCTCTATTTTATATTTGGCCGCATGCAGCCGCGTCACCCGAATCGGAAGTGACGTTTCGTCCGTGTCAATTGACCGGAAGCGACGTTGCGCAACCCCGCTCCAATCAGAGCGGAGCTCGTGGCGCCACGTCCGATCACGTGACCCCAGCACCAGGTTGCTCAGACAACCATACTCATCCCCGCCCCCAAGCGCAGGCCACACCAGCCCCAATCCAGGGAAGCGTCACCTGGATCGAGGCCGTGCAGGGGGGGCCGCACGGGAGACGGAGGAGCAGGTGCAGGGACCATAGCACCTAGGAGACCAGAAAAGGGGGACATAAGGCACATGACAAGACGCATCACGTAAGCATTTTATCATTATAACAAAAAGACATTAAGGGTATACATAACAGTCAAAAAATAAGAACACAAGGCCCAGTTTTGCTTCCTCCATTGTTCTCTATCCAGTCCCTTAGGTCTTGTAGTATTATAAGTCCGTGATGTGTCATATCGTCACTCTGCCGATTTTAGTCCATTAAGGGCTGCAAGAAACCATATATACTCCTTCCAGGAAAACCAAGCAGAAAACCTAAGGACTACAGATAAAAACCCATAATAAAAAATATAAAAAACACAATGGTCCTAACAGGACCTATCACAATCAAAGAAATGGGTATAACCTAACTTGTAAGCCGAACGGCGATGGCTAGAGAAACGAGGCAAAAGAAAGTTTTTCATTCAACCCCTGCAGAGACATAGTGTCCAGGGTCACTATCCACCGCGTTTCACTCTGCAATAGCAGTTTCCTCAAATCACCACCCCGAATCCCACCATGAATTATGTCAATCCCTCTAAATTGAAGAGATGTGGGATTACAATTGTGGTGTTCGAGGAAGTGCCTCGGTATAGTCTTTAGGGTTGATTTGTCTTCAACCTGTGCTGCACCCAGAATGCCACATACGTGTTCCCTAACCCTCCTCCGTAGCTCCCTTGAAGTAATTCCAATATATATCAGCGGGCAAGAACATGTGGCGTAATACACCACATGACTCGAACTGCATGATATATATTCTCTGATATCATTAGTTTTGGAGTCATCAGAGGAGGTGAAAAAGCCCGCACGCTGGACATTCGGGCATGCAACACAGTGACCACAGGGAGTACTGCCCCGACGACGGGGACATGTGTACCCAAACGGGTTAGGTAGAACTGGATTTGTAGTGACTGTTAACCAACATGTCACGTAAGTTCCGCAAGCTTCGGGCTGTTACAAGAGGCCTCTCAGGTATTACATCCCTCAATATTGGATCAGATCTGAGAATTGGCCAGTGCCTGTTCCACACATCACGTATAGAGCTCCAACTCTGTTTAAATGTAGAGATAAATCTGGGAGGCTGCATATCCGCCCTTTCCTTATTATTTTGTTTATAGAGGCGCTCATGACGCGATGCATGCTTCGCTCTCAAATATGCCCTTTTAATCGACCTGTTGCTGTAGCCCCTTTCTCTAAAGCGTTGTTTTAAGTCGATAGCTTGTCTTTCAAATGTCTCCTCAGATGAACAAATACGTTGCATTCTGAGGAATTGGCCAGTGGGGATGGCACTAATAGTAGATGTCACATGGGCTGAACTTGCATGAAGCAAGGCATTTACGGAAGTTGACTTACGGTAAACATCCGCATTCAATGCATTATCATGACCAATAGTCATGCAGATATCCAAAAAATCAGTCCGTTTAATGTCAGACTTATATGTCAGCCTGACATTAATGCTGTTCATAGCAAGACGGCCCATGAAGATATCGAGCTGCTCCGCAGTGCCCCCCCACAATATCAATAAGTCGTCAATATACCTGCACCAGCACTGCACATGGGCATCGGCCGGCCCGCACCCCTCGCACAACAAACCCCTCTCCCAGTACCCTAGGAAGAGATTTGTGTACGAGAGGGCACAGGCCACGCCCATGGCAGTGCCGCATGTTGGGAGGTAAAATTGATCTTTAAATACAAAAAAATTGTGGGTAAGGGCAAAACGAAGCAGCTCTAAAATAAGATTACATAAAGAGCCATCATGACCACTGGCCAGCAAAAAATGCTCGACTGCCTCCAGACCATCATCATGATTAATACAGGTGTAGAGGGACTCAACATCCGCAGTTACCAACAAAGTACCTGGTTCCACAACAACCCCGTCCACCCGTTTTAGGACGCCCAATGTGTCATGGGCATAGGAGGGCAAATTCTCCTCTAACGGCTTTAAATAATAGTCAATAAATTGACATACTGGATTGCATAATCCTCCTATGCCGGACACTATTGGACGTTCTGGGGGAACGACGGGGTCCTTGTGGATCTTGGGTAACAGGTACAGTGTCGGAATTTTAGGATATCTGACGGTGAGTCCCTCTACAACCTGCTTGGTGATTATACCTAGGTCGCAAGCACGACCAAGGATGGCCTGGAGGGCTCTAGAGAAAGGTCTGTCAGTCAGTGTGATGCAGTTTACTTCTGTATACAAGGTCTGTCAGTCAGTGTGACACAGTTTACTCCTGTATACAAGGTCTGTCAGTCAGTGTGACGCAGTTTACTCCTGTCTACCAGGTCTGTCAGTCAGTGTGACACAGTTTACTCCTGTATACAAGGTCTGTCAGTCAGTGTGACGCAGGTTACTCCTGTATACAAGGTCTGTCAGTCAGTGTGACACAGTTTACTCCTGTATACAAGGTCTGTCAGTCAGTGTGACGCAGGTTACTCCTGTATACAAGGCTGTCAGTCAGTGTGACGCAGTTTACTCCTGTCTATAAGGCTGTCAGTCAGTGTGACGCAGTTTACTCCTGTCTATAAGGCTGTCAGTCAGTGTGACACAGTTTACTCCTGTATACAAGGCTGTCAGTCAGTGTGACGCAGTTTACTCCTGTCTATAAGGCTGTCAGTCAGTGTGACACAGTTTACTCCTGTCTATAAGGCTGTCAGTCAGTGTGACACAGTTTACTCCTGTATACAAGGTCTGTCAGTCAGTGTGATGCAGTTTACTCCTGTATACAAGGTCTGTTTGTCAGTGTGATGCAGTTTACTCCTGTCTATAAGGCTGTCAGTCAGTGTGACATAGTTTACTCCTGTCTATAAGGCTGTCAGTCAGTGTGACAAAGGTGACTCCTGTATACAAGGTCTGTCAGTCAGTGTGACGCAGTTTAACTCCTGTATACAAGGTCTGTCAGTCAGTGTGACTCAGTTTAACTCCTGTATACAAGGTCTGTCAGTCAGTGTGACGCAGTTTACTCCTGTCTATAAGGCTGTCAGTCAGTGTGACGCAGTTTACTCCTGTATACAAGGTCTGTCAGTCAGTGTGACGCAGTTTACTTCTGTCTTCCAGGTCTGTCAGTCAGTGTGACTCAGTTTACTCCTGTATACAAGGTCTATCAGTCAGTGTGACTCAGTTTACTCCTGTATACAAGGTCTGTCAGTCAGTGTGACGCAGTTTACTCCTGTCTATAAGGCTGTCAGTCAGTGTGACGCAATTTACTCCTGTCTATAAGGCTGTCAGTCAGTGTGACGCAGTTTACTCCTGTCTATAAGGCTGTCGGTTAGTGTGACCCAGTTTACTGCTGTCTACAAGGCTGTCAGTCAGTGGGACGTCCTTCACTCCTGTGTACAAGGCTGTCAGTCATAGTGTGATGAACGTCACTCCTGTCTACTAGGTCTGTCAGTCAGTGTGACCTCCTTCATTCCTGTCTTCAAGGCTGTCAGTCTGTGTGACGAACTTCACTACTGTCTACAAGGCTGTCAGTCAGTATGACAAACTTCACTACTGTCTACAAGGCTGTCAGTCAGTGTGACGTCCTTCACTCCTGTCTACAAGGTCTGTCAGTCAGTGTGACACAGTTTACTCCTGTCTACAAGGCTGTCAGTCAGTGGGACGTCCTTCACTCCTGTCTACAAGGCTGTCAGTCAGTGTGACGAACTTTACTCCTGTCTACAAGGGTGCCAGTCATAGTGTGATTAACTTTACTCCTATCCACTAGGTCTGTCAGTCACTGTGACGTCCTTCACTCCTGTCTACAAGGCTGTCAATCACAGTGTGACGAACTTTTCTCCTGTCCACAAGGCTGTTAGTCAGTGTGACGTCCTTCACTCCTGTCTACAAGGTATGTCAGGCAGTGTGATGAACTTTACTCCTGTCTACAAGGGTGTCAGTCATAGTGTGATGAACGTCACTCCTGTCTACTAGGTCTGTCAGTCAGTGTGACCTCCTTCATTCCTGTCTACAAGGCTGTCAGTCTGTGTGACAAACTTCACTACTGGAAAAGAAGATGGGAATGCAGGTGTGCCACGGTCCGCGCTGCTCCAAATGCAAAAACTCACCAAAGAGTCAAATTTTACTTGAGCAAATTTCCAAGCTTTATTTTCTTTCTCCTACGCGTTTCGACGCCTAGCCTGGCACCTTCATCAGGGATATTACATCAAACAGTAACAGTGGGGTTTTTCCCCACTACTGTTTACAAAGCTGTCAGTCATAGTGTGGCAAACTTTACTCCTGTCTACATGGTCTGTCAGTCAGTGTGACACAGTTTACTCCTGTCTACAAGGCTTTCAGTCAGTGGGACGCCCTTCATTCCTGTCTGCAAGGCTGTCAGTCAGTGTGACGAACTTGACTCCTGTCTACAAGGCTGTCAGTCAGTGGGACGTCCTTCACTCCTGTCTACAAGGCTGTCAGTCAGTGTGACGTCCTTCACTGCTGTTTACAAGGTATGTCAGTTAGTGTGACAAACTTTACTCCTGTCTACAAGGGTGTCAGTCATAGTGTGATGAACTTTACTCCTATCCACTAGGTCTGTCAGTCACTGTGACGTCCTTTACTCCTGTCTACAAGGCTGTCAATCACATTGTGACGAACGTTTCTCCTGTCCACAAGGCTGTTAGTCAGTGTGACGTCCTTCACTCCTGCCTACAAGGTATGTTAGGCAGTGTGACGAACTTTACTTCTGTCTACAAGGGTGTCAGTCATAGTGTGATGAACTTTACTCCTATCAACTAGGTCTGTCAGTCAGTGTGTCGTCCTTCAGTCCTGTCTACAAGGCTGTCAGTCATAGTGTGATGAACTTTGCACCTGTCTACAAGGCTGTCAGTCAGTGTGATGTCCTTCACTCCTATCTACAAGGCTGTCAGTGATGGTGTGAAGAATTTCACTCCTGTCTACAGGCTGTCAGTCATAGCGTTACTCACTTCATTCCTGTCTATAAGGCTGTCAGTCATAGTGTGACGAACTTCACCCCTGTCTACAGGCTGTCAGTCTTAGTGTGACTCACTTCACTCCTGTCTTCAAGTCTATCACTCATAGTGTGACGCAGTTCACTCCTGTCTACAAGGCTGTCAGTGATAGTGTGACGCAATTCACTTCTGTCTACAAGGCTGTCAGTCATAGTGTGACAAAATTCACTTCTGTTAACAAGGTTGTCAGTTATAGTGTGACATCCTTCAGTCACATTAACTTCATAGTGTCTGTCAGTCACAGTCTAAACTATTTCATTCACGTTTATTAAATGGGTTTAGTCGGTTGTAAGTGCAAATACACCAATGATGATGAAAGAAAAGCTGCAGCAGCAGCAAGGCGACGACAACATCGAGACCAAGAGACACCAGAGCAAAGTGCAGTGAGACAAGCCCAGGATGCACAATATCACAGATGTTATCGGCAACAGGAGATGACTCACCGTAACCGGGTTCTCACGTCTCAGGTGCTGGCTGCGGTCACGGTTCGGTGCCTGAGGCTGTAAGGGCAAGGTGGTCAATGCACAGTTAAGTAAGAATAAAGTTTTGTTTCGTGACGCCACCTGTGGGTGTCCGGTGATGGCACTGGCGCTGCTTGGACCTCCGGGGGATGGGCTGCAGCTAGATGGACCCGCTCCCCACAGGACGAGCGAAAGTCCCCGGGGTCAGGAGCTGAATGGCGAGTACCCTCCCTGGTACAGCGGCGGTGATGGTGTTTTGTGAATGGCACTCCTGTGAAGCTCTCTCTCTCACTCCGGGATTATGATACGGCATGAAGCATCTGCACCACCTCGGAGCCGATACTCCAGTTGGACTGGGCTCGGGTACTCTCTCTCTACCCATCACTGTTTTCTCCCATCGCCTTCCACGACAGCATTGGAGGATGTCGTCAAAGCCCTATTGGGGGACAGGAACACAGAGAGGTTAAAAGCCCCTCCCCTTCCTCCGCACAATCCCGGTTGGTAAGGCCTCAGGTGCTGACACCCGACCGGTGACGGCCCGGGGGCTGCACGGGGTGCGGAGCCCCCGCTCCTCTCCAAGTTCAAGTCCTCAGACCTTGTTCTAGGCCGTTCCAGACTATTCTCCTTCTGTTCTGTCTAGACTATTGTGTGTGTTCTACTACACTTCCCTAACACTCCACCCACCAGGACCTAGGATTGGCCCTCTGTTCTAGGTGATGCATGCAGGGTTGGATTTCTAAATTAACCAGATCACTGCTGTGTCAGAGAATATTGCGGCTGCTTTTATGGCTGCAATACCCTCTTGTGACGCACTCATTGCGGGGCGCCACACAAGCATTTGGTATTTTCCCATAATTATAAGAGAAACTAGTTAATTAAAATATAAAAGAGTACATTCCTAATATTCTGGGGAGTATAAGCACGCCCTAAACCTGGAACATTCTACTCATACTATTTGGCCTTGAATGTTTGAACTAGACACATTGGAAAATTACCCCACTACATCTGCAAGCAATATAATACCTTCATATAAAAACATAACTACATAATGAATATAGACTATATAGGAAATTCTATTGTATTAAACTATCAAATATTAATATAACATTATATAATATTAAGCTATCAAAGATTAATATAGAATAAAATTTCTATGACACAAGATATACAGTAGCACCCTCTGATGTGCCCAGAGCCCGCCGTGTGTAATGTGTATACAGCCCGCAGCGTGTAATGTGTATACAGCCCACAGTGTGTAATGTGTATACAGCCCGCAGCGTGTAATGTGTATACAGTTCGCAGTCTGTAATGGGCATACAGCCTGCAGTCGGTAATGTGCACACAGCCTGCAGTCTGTAATGTGCCCAGAGTCAGCAGTCTATAATGTGCCCAGAACCGGCAGTGTGTAATGTGCCCAGAGGCCACAGTGTGTAATGTGCCCAGAGCCCGCAGTGTGTAATGTGCCCAGAGCCCACAGTGTGTAATGTGCCCAGAGCCCGTAGTGTGTAATGTGCCAAGAGCCCGCAGTGTGTAATGTGCCCAGAGCCCGCAGTGTGTGATGTGCCCAGAGCCTGCAGTCTGTATTATTCTGTATACATACACTGCACAGTACCACTTCTCCTGTCTTGTATACTGGGTGTAATCCTCAGTATCTGTATTATTCTTTATGTATACACTACACAGTACCACTTCTCCTGTCCTGTATACTGGGTGTAATTCTCAGTATCTGTATTATTCTGCATATATACACTGCACAGTACCACTTCTCCTCTCCTGTATACTGGGTGTAATCCTCAGCACCTTTATTATTCTGTATATATATATATATACACTGCACAGTACCACTTCTCCTGTCCTGTTGTCAGAGGCAGTATTAAACTTTGATTTTCAGCATTTAACTGTTTAAATTGATTATCCCCAATATGGAAGTCATCACTTCTGTTCTGTATAGGTGATGACTTTCTCTTCGCTGTGTATCTGACCGCTGGGACTCCACAATCCAGAGAAACGTACTTGTGAAGATCACTATGTAAATGGAGCAGAGGTTGATTACTCCCTCTGCTGCACCATTCACATGTGGCTCTTCAGATAACTCCTTTGAGAAAATGATGAAGCCACGACAATATAAAGGCAAATTTCACTGATTGGGGCTGATGTGTGATATAGTATATGGGCTGGTGGGGTTTGTTTTCCAGGGCTGTTTTTTGGTCCCAGTCCGGCCCTGCCGGAGGGTGTTGTGGCGGCGGCGGGGCAGGTGGTGCAGCTTCAAAGCGTTTGACAGACTCCTCACAGTGATCAAGGAAGGGTGGATACTGGGGCCCCCAGGACCCCCCTTTGGATTGGGGGTCCTGGGGGAGAAGCTCAGCTGCATCAAGGAAGGGGGAGGCCTCCTAGGACTCCTATGGGCCCCCTTTCCTTGATGCAGCCAAGCTTCCCCCCAGAACCCCCTCTAGGGCCCCCCCTTCCTTGATGAAGCCGAGCTTCTCTCCCAGGACCCCCCTTCCGAAGGGGGGTCCTATGGGCCCCAGGAACCCCTCTTCCTTGACGCATCCAAGCTTATCCCCCAAACTGGGGGATAAGATCGGCTGCATCAAGGAAGTGGGGTCCTGGGGGAGAAGCTCAGCTGCTTCAAGGAAGGGCCGCACTTCTCCCCCAGGACCCCCTCTAGGGCCCCCCCCCCGTCCTTGATGCAGCCGAGCTTCTCCCCCAGGCATATAGGGCAAGAAGTACTATGAAGAAAGTGAGCTACATATGGGGGAGAGCATTATGAAAGAAAGGGGAACAGGGGTGTGGCTATAGATCACCTTGAGGCTGTCTTGGGCTATATATGTTATATGGAGGCTATGCTGTGCTGTATATATTACCTGGAGACTGTTTTGGGCTGTATATATTACTTGGAGGTCATGCTGGTCTGCATATATTACCTGGAGGCTGTGCTGGACTGTATATATTAACTGGAGGCTGCAACTGGCAAACAAGCAGCAACCTCCACATATAATTTACAGCCCTGCATAGCCTCAGTATTATATAATGTACAGACCAAAGGTTTGGACAAACCTTCTAATTCAAAGACTTTTCTGTATTTTCATGACTATGAAAATTGTAGATTCACACTGAAGGCATCAAAACTATGAATTAACACATGTGGAATTATATACTTAACAAAAAAGTGTGAAACAACTGAAAATATGCCTTATATTTTTGGTTTCTTCAAAGTACCCTCCTTTTTGCTTTGATTACTGCTTTGCACACTCTTGGTGTTCTCTTCATGAGCTTCAAGAGGTAGTCACCGGAAATAGTCTTCCAACAGTCTTGAAGGAGTTCCCAGAGATGCTTAGCACTTGTTGGCCCTTTTGCGTTCACTCTGTGGTCCAGCTCATCCAAAACCATCTCGATTGGGTTCAGGTCTGGTGACTGTGGAGGCCAGGTCATCTAGCGTAGTACCCCATCACCATCACACTTCCTCCTCCATGCTTCATGGTGGGACCAGGCATGCAGAGTCCATCCGTTCACCTTTTCTGCGTTGCACAAAGACATGGTGGTTGGAACCAAAGATCTCACATTTGGACTCATCAGACCAAAGTACACATTTCCACTGGTCTAATATTCATTCCTTGCGTTCTTTAGCCCAAACAAGTCTCTTCTGCTTGTTGCCTGTCCTTAGCAGTGGTTTCCTAGCAGCTATTTTACCATGAAGGCCTGCTGCCCAAAGTCTCCTCTTAACAGTTGTTGTAGAGATGTGTCTGTTGCTAGAACTCTGTGTGACATTGACCTGGTCTCTAATTTGAGCTTCTGTTAACCTGCGATTTCTGAGGCTGGTGACTCGGATGAACTTATCCTCCGCAGCAGAGGCGACTCTTGTTCTTCCTTTCCTGGTGTGGTCCTCGTGTGAGCCAGTTTCTTTGTAGTGCTTGATGGTTTTTGCAACTGCAGTTGAGGACACTTTCAAAGTTTTACCAATTTTTCGGACTGACTGACCTTCATTTCTTAAAGTAATAATGGCCACTCGTTTTTCTTTACTTAGCTGCTTTTTTCTTGCCATAATACAAATTTTAATAGTCTATTCAGTAAGATTATCAGCTGTGTATCCACCAGACTTCTGCACAACACAACTGATGGTCCCAACCCCATTTATAAGGAAGAAATCCCACTTATTAAACCTGACAGGGCACACCTGTGAAGTGAAAACCATTGACGGCGACTACCTCTTGAAACTGATCAAGAGAATGTCAAGAGTGTGCAAAGTAATTAACGCAAAAGGTGGCTACTTTGAAGAACCTAGAATATAAGAGATATTTTCAGTTGTTTCACACTTTTTTGTTAAAGGGAACCTGTCACCTGGATCTAAGCCCCTACACTATCACTACCTATCCCTGCACCTTCCTAGCTGCTCCCTATCTATCCCTTTCTGAGCTAAATCTGCCCTATAAAACAGCAGAAAAATAACTTATAACTTACAGAAGTCCCTGAGGCTGGGGACTGAAAAGGCGGCCCAGGCTCCATTCTGCCCTCCTCGATGCAGCAGCACAAGCCCCGCTAGGCGGCATTATTCTTTCTTCATCGCCGCTTCCCCCATTTGGAATCTACCGCCTGCTTTACACCTATCATGTTGTGGTGGTGCGACCTCGATGTGTCCCCTGACCGGGGAGTATCTTCTGCTCGGCAGCAGCACACACAGGGTTAGCTGCTACTGGAGCTGAGTGCTGATTGAAAGCACTGACACCCAGTTGTGCGGGTGAATAGGAGATGATAAGGGCTGCCCTGGGCTGTGGGGAGGGGGTGGAGTGTGTCTGGACAGCAGCAGGAGCTGCTGTGTAGAGAGAGCTGTGTGAAGATTTAACACAGCCTGTGAGCTCTCTCAGAGCAGATGTTCATGAGGCTAATGAGCAGACGGTGAGGAGAGAAAGGTTGTGTGCTGACCTAACACAGCCTACCCAGGGGAAGGTACAGAGCTTCTATATCAGCTGTTAGGATTGTATGAGGTTGTACTCGGCTGCGCCCCGGAACCTGGAGGTCTGTGAATAACTGAACTGTGCCATTAAACTGTGTGCTGTGTGAGTAAATACCTGAGTCACTGCATTCTATCCTGCCGATCCTAACTGCTACCTTACAGTGTGAAGTGGGTGGAAGATTCCAAATGGAGGAGGTGGCAATGAAGAAAGAATAACGCCGCCCAGCGGGGCGTGTGCTGCTGCATCGAGGAGGGGCAGAATAGATCCTGGCGCCGCCTTTTCAGTCCCCAGCCTCAGGGACTTCTGTAAGTTATAAGTTATTTTTCTGCTGTTTTATAGGGCGGATTTAGCTCAGAGAGAGATAGATAGGGAGCAGCTAGGAACAGGGACAGGTAGTGATAGTGTAGTGGCTTAGATCCAGGTGACAGGTTCCCTTTAAGTATATAATTCCACATGTGTTAATTCATAGTTTTGATGCCTTCAGTGTGAATCTACAATTTTCATAGTCATGAAAATACAGAAAACTCTTTGAATGAGAAGGTGTGTCCAAACTTTTGGTCTGTACTGTATACAGTACATTTAGTGTGGGAAAATCCGCAGCAAGAATTGATATGTGCAGATTTTCCCGCACTAAAATACGCAGCATACCGGCTGTATATTTTAGTGGCGCCATGTGGACAGGAATTACCAAACCCATAAGCTTTGCTGGGAAAACCACAGCTGCATATTTGTTGCAGATCTGCTGTGTATACGCACCAAATACGTGGCAAAATACGTATCGTGCGAACGGGTCCCAACAGAGACTGTATACAAATCCGGTATAATTCCATTAGGGTTACATCTGGATTAAGAGCAAAAACCATATCCAGTCAGATGCAGTTTTCGCTTGATCTCGCCGGATACAAAAAACTTTGTTGCACTATGAGGAAGGGGGGGGGGGGGCTGAAAAATTTCTTTCACAGGGGCCCACTACAGTTTGGGTCCGCCCCTGCTTGTGATGTCTCCCTTGCAGTCTGTCAAAGATTGGGAATAGCAATGGAGCTGAGAAGGGTGACTAATTCCAAACTATTTAATTTGGCCATAGATGAATCCATAAATGTTGACCATGTATATGTACAGGTTTTAGGCATTTCATGACGTGTCAAATTAACATTAAAACTTGACTTTTCTCATTGCGCACCGAAATTGAGTGACTAGAAAAGAGGCAATGGTCCCCAATTTGACAACTCCCTGGAAAAACTTAAATTGTATATTTAACCGTATAAGAAAAGTACTGCAGACTACATTTCCCAAGACAGAAGGCAACTGCAAAAATGCATACTGTCTATTATGATTTCTTTTTTTTAACAATTTGGACCCTAAAGCATTTTATGTTACTGTATAATTGTGCAGTGGCATAATAGGGCCCTTACTTGGTGTGTTTTATAGTTTTTCAAACTATTTTTTTAATCATTATTTTTACACTACATTTTAGCTTTTTTCATATGTAGAAGTACTCTGCTATAATAAGTAATAATAAAAAGCTAATGCTGGTAAAAAACAATGTCAAAAACAGGGTACTTAGTTAATACGCTTTTTGCAAAAAACGTACAAAGCCGTTCTACCAACGCCAAGGTGACCCATATCAGAACGGTCCCTATCTAACTAATTTAAAACCTGATCCTGTATAAGTATACCTCATGGATGAAGGATGACAATAGGCCAGAGTTTAAGACGCAGATTTTGGTCTCCAAAAATAAGCCCTGCAACCGTGCGAACGGGCCCCAACAATGGTTTATTGATGTCTGCATTGGATTTGTATAAAGGAACTAGTAATTTACATGGTGAAATGGAAAAAAGACATTTGCAGACAGATCACCGTATGTTGGGGAGTAAGTAACAACTAGATGGACTGAGAATCAAAAGAAGAAGCGTCAAACCTGAGACAAAAGTTAAAAGATTAAGAGTTTTTTAAATGTAACTAAGCATGGCGATTAGTTGGTCTGGCGTCTCTCTGACTCCCGGTTATCAGCTGTTAGGCCATGTTCCCACTTAGCATAAACACTTCATTTTTAGTGCAGAAAATCGTACCCATTTTAGGGTTTAAACACACCTTGGAACCATGCAGTTTTATATACAAACCTCTATGGGGAGCCTGAAGAAAATGCTTGGTAAAACGCAAGTGTGTTTTTATGTATAAATTCCCAGTGTTCCTGCACTAAAACTTGCATTCAGCAAAGCTGCTTCAGCTCTGCACCAAATATGTGTAAAAAACCCCACACAAAATGGATTGCTGCTGGATCCGTTTTAACGGATCATTACTGGACATGTGAATTTAGACTAAATATCAATCCACACATTGAATAGGGCTGTTAAGGTGTTAAAGTATGAAATAAAAGAGTACCCTTTTGCCATGTAGGAATGTACTTAACTATGCTTCAAAGAAAATTAATGTTAGTTATGCATTCATTATAGCCTATGGGGATATTCCCATGTCCATGTTTCTTTGCGAATTTAGTGGTCCACAAAAATAATCATGGGATTATGTTTGATTTTGATTGAAGTCATGGATTAAAATCACCCATACAAGTCAATAGGTCAGAGAAAATCACAGACAGCCCCCAGATCGGTGTGCGGTGCCTGGGTAGTCCGAGGGTAGGAACGATAGAAGATTTGTCATTTTGCAGCAAAACATGAAAATCGTCAAAAACTGACCAATTACTAATGAAAATCTGGTCCAAAACACTAGTGAGACTATGGCAGATTTATGCATATGTGAAAAATCACTGATGTCTGAATGAGGCCTACAGCCTGCAGCACAACATTCTTTTATTTCATAACAATGCAAAATAGAGCCAGGTATTGTTTAGGAGACTCACAAGAGGCTGGAAGCCCCATGGGGATGTAAACAGCTGATTTTAAACAAAATGGGGCCCTGGGCCAAAGTTAAATTGCACCATGACACAAACTTTTCATTGTATTGCAAGAGCCGACTTCAGACCCTTAAACGAGCGCCATGAAGTATAGTAATTTTATCCAGTGCTTGTGTGTCAGCTTCACACAGGCTGACAAAGAACGGTAGGGTTAGAACGATCACTAATAGATCATTATTATAAATCAATATAAATTATATATAAACACACTGAACCACCATCAGTACATGAGTGTGGCACCAGAACCACCATCAGTACATGAGTGTGGCACCAGAACCACCATCAGTACATGAGTGAGGCACCAAAACTACCATTAGTACATGCATACAGCACCAAGCTTTGTTCAGCGGTGAATCGTAATGTCAGGTCGTCCCCATATATAATATTATTACTTAAATCTACAGTAATGGTAAGGAGATACTGTGAGTTGTTATCAGTCATCATCAGACTGTGGACCATACAGGAACCTCAGACTGATGAGAAGCAGTCAATATCACAAATAAACATTTACATCCAGGTACCTTATAGATGACATCATTTCAGATTAGAGTAATTCCCGTCTCTTTTGTCTCGAAGTAGACATGATGAGCTTTCACTTCCACAGCTTTTCTCTCCAGATTTCCCTCTTCTCTGTCCTCAGCAGCATTTCCCGACATGGTGCCTTTAAAGGGAACCTGTCACCAAGTTTATGCCCCTAAATCTATTACTACCTGTCCCTGTTTAACAGCCGGGAAACCAGCCGTTCATGTAAGAGGGATACGGTGCTGCTATGAATGACTCTGACTCCAATATACAACCCCTGGCAAAAATTATGGAATCACCTGGCTCAGAGGACGTCCATTCAGTTGTTTAATTTAGTAGAAATAAAGCAGATCACAGACGTGGCACAAAACTAAAGTCATTTCAAATGGCAACTCTCTGCCTTGAAGAAACACTAAAAGAAATCTTGAAAAAAATGCTTTTGTAGACCAAGTAGGGGGAAAAATTATGGAATCACCCTGTAAATATTCATTCTCAAAACCAACACCTGCATCAAATAAGATTTGCTCGTTAGTCTGCATCTAAAAATGAGTGATCACACCTTGGAGAGCTGTTGCACCAAGTGGACTGGCATGAATCATTGCTCCAACATGAGAGATGTCAATTGAAAGAAAGGAGAGCATTATCAAACTCTTAAAAGAAGGTAAATCATCACGCAATGTTGCAAAAGATGTTGGTTGTTCACAGTCAGCTGTGTCTGAAATCTGGTCCAAATACAAACAACATGGAAATGTTGTTAAAGGGAAACATACTGGTAGACCAAGGAATACATCAAAGTGTCAAGACCGGAAACTTAAAGCAATATGTCTCCAAAACACAAAATAAATGGGAACGAATGGGAGGAAACTGAATTCAATGTCTGTGACCGAACTGTAAGAAACTGCCTAAAGGAAATGGGATTTACATACAGAAAAGCTAAACATAAGCCATGATTAAAACCTACACAGAAAAAACAAGGTTACAATAGGCTAAGGAAAAGCAATCGTGGACTGTGGATGACTGGATGAAAGTCATATTCAGTGATGAATTGCGAATCTGCATTGGGCAAGGAGATGAGGCTGGAACTTTTGTTTGGTGTCGTTACAATGAGATTTATAAAGATGACTGCATGAAGAGAACATGCAAATATCCACAGTCATTGATGATATTGGGCTGCATGTCAGGTAAAGGCACTGGGGAGATGGCTGTCATTACATCTTCAATAAATGCCCAAGTTTACATTGATATTTTGGACACTTTTCTTATCCCATCAATTGAAAGGATGTTTGGGGATGATAAAATAATTTATCAAGATGATAATGCATCCTGCCATAGAGCAAAAACTGTGAAAACATTCCTTGAAAGAATACACATAAGGTCAATGTCAGGCCTGCAAATAGTCCAGATCTCAATCCAATTGAAATTTTTTGGTGGAAGTTGATGAAAATGATCCATGACAAGGCTCCAACCTGCAAAGCTGATTTGGCAACAGCAATCAGAGAAAGTTGGAGCCAGATTGATGAAGAGTACTGTTTGTCACTCATTAAGTCCATGCCTCAGAGACTGCAAGCTACTATAAAAGCCAGAGGTGGTGCAACAAAATGCTAGTATTGTATCGGAGTGTTGTTTTGTTTGTCATGATTCCATAATTTTTTCCTCAGAATTGAGTGATTCCATAATTTTCCCCCTGCTTGGTCTACAAAATTAACCGTTACTGGCTAGCACATTTTTTTTTTCAAGATTTTATTTAGTGTTTCTTCAAGGCAGAGAGTTGCCATTTGAAATTACTTTAGTTTTGTGCCATGTCTGTGATCTGCTTTTTTTCTACAAAATTAAGCAACTGAGTGACCATCCTCTGAGCCAGGTGATTCCATAGTTTTTGCCAGGGGTTGTAGTAGTAATTAACTTCTTTATGAAAACCAAACAGTTAACAGAGAACCTTTTTTACAAAGGTATGGTTCACAACAGCCCCAACTCAATTCACAACTTATGCAGCCCAAGAGAACTCACGTGCTAGTTTTGCAGTGAAGGACACGAGTACCCCAGGACTATCCTACCCCACTACACCCTTACTCAGTACAGGGCCTACCCAGGCTCTTACTGCAGCCGCAGCACGTGTTCCCCTCGGGATATAATCTTACACCCACCTCCCACACTATGTACAATGTGATTCGGGATCCCATATCCCCTTTATAAATGTATCCCACAAACTATTTGCAACATACGCAGTGTCCCTTCCCGCAGGAGTAAAGCTCCTAGGCTGCCTTCACACTTGCTTTCCCCTCCGCAGCGTCCTGCTGAGGGGGACCGCAAGCTGAGCGCATACACCGCAAGTCCCTATGTTTAACATGGGGACGCAGGTGTATGTGCTCTGGTGCAGATTGCCGTGCACACCCATTCACTGCCATGTATGATTTGTACGCATGTGGATGCATGCGTACAAATCACACACTCTCATCCGCACCAAGAAAGCGACATGTCGCGTTCAGGGTGTGGACGAGAGTGTGTGATTTGTGCGCATGCATCCGCATGCGTACAAATTATACATGGCAGTGAATGTGTGCGCACGGCAATCTGCACCCGAGCGCATACACCCGCATCCCGATGTTAAACATAGGGACTTGCGGTGTATGCACTCAGCTTGCAGTCCACCTCTGCAGGACGCTGCGGAGGGGGACGCAAGTGTGAAGGCAGCCTTACTCAGATTCGATAATGCACAAACAGGTAACAGGGTATATTTTGTTTAACTTGAAACCCCGGCCACTGGGTGATATAGACTTTCTCTCCTACCAGGCTTTTTAGCACAGCCTGATGCAACAGGGATTGTGATCGCTTTCAGTTCTACTTGATAATCCACAGCAAGACTCCTCTGTATTGTACACGTTTTCAAAGTCCTGGTTCACAATCTTTTCCACAGTCTCTAGACCAGGTCTGGTCAGTTCACAGCAGTAATACACACAAGAAAGATTTTTACAGCTCTGCAATCACTGACTACCTCTCCCTATCTATCAATACCATTGGTGGCCACACACTGGAGTTACCCACTGTACATGGCTCTTGCTTAAGCACACTATCCAGTTCGAGTCTGTGACCAAGCTCCAAACGTCTCTGAAGCTCGGCATGTTCTCATTTCTCTTCAGACACTGTGAGTTCCCTGCTCCATCTGTGACCAGGAGTGATAGATTCTGCTTCTTCTCCAGCCCTCTCAGCACCTCCTCTCTCCCCTACTGGTCAATGTCATTGCAGAACTTGGTACGACATATTTAACATGATTAATTATACCTGCCAACATGCTGCACCTGCAGCTTCCTAGTACATCCCTAATCAACCCTGTCTGACCTAAGGCCGGTTTCACACATCATGTCACCACAGACGTGTGAAACATGGCCGTTTGTGGGCGGGGCATGCACACATGTGTCAGGGACGTATGACACAATGTGTGCAGTCCATGTGCTATCCGTGGGGCCGTGGATAGCACACGGACAGCCTGTCACCCGCATACTTATCTCCCTCCAGCACCGCTGCTCCTCTCTCTTCTGGTCCACTCTTGGGCTCAGTGAAGTGAATATGCATGAGCCCTAATGAGCCGCACCGGAAGTGAGAGGAGCAGACACCGCTGGAGCGAGGTGAGTATAAAATTCTTTATTTTCAGGCTTTATTGTTTTGTCCGTAGTCCGTGCACATGGATGTCACAGTGTGAACATCTGTGTGCAGGACATTTGGGCAAAAAAATGGTCTGTGGCTCCGCAGCAAAACGGACAAGTCACCATGTGGAGCACACGGACACGCATGTGCTCCACACGGAGACACGGTCCGTGCGGAAACACGGAAGTGTGAATTTGCCCATAGAGGAACATGTGTCCCCGTATGTCCGTGCCTCCGGCATGTGTCAGCACGGACTGCACAAGTGCCGGAGGCACGGATGTGTGAAACCGGCCTAATAGTGTACAGCAATCGCTGAAAAAAACGCTTTGCTTATTAACATAGGCACATATAAGTTATAAAAGTGCCGTCAAGACTGCAGACACTGTGGGTGTTTTCTCTGGCTCCATGTCCACCCTGTTTTAATCACGCCCCAGTGGGATGGATAATTAATTCAGAAGCGTGGTCCATGCCAGGAAGACCACAGATTTCAAACTTCAGGCCCACACTTCTGCAATAATTATCAAGCCCACCGGGGCGTGATTACAATGGAGTTAGGGGGTTATGGAGCCGTAGAAAACGCCCACATTGTCTGCACTATTGTTGACACCCTGTTTATTAATATAGGGACATGTAAGTTATAAAAGTATTTTTCTCAGCAATTACAGGATACTATTAGGTAAGACAGGGATGGTTAGGGATGTACTAGGAAACAGCAGGACCAGGTACTGATAGGTTTAGGGCATAAAGTAGGTTCCCTTTAAAAATAAAATTATCATAATACTGCCCCAGAAATAAAAATATCTCCCATCCTGCACCACTAAATGAATAATTGCCCCTCACGGTGCCCCTCTACATAATATCCTCACACACATTGCCCCTTTTCATAATATCCTCCTCACACTGCCCCTCTCCATAATATACCCCCACACACTGCCCCTCTCCATAATATACCTTTACATACTTTTCCTCTACAAAACATCCTCCCCAAATTGCTCCTTCCAATAATGTCCCCCACAAATTTCCCCTTTCTATAAAATCTCCCTCATACTACATCTCTGCATAAAATCACCTCATACTCTTCGTTATACTATGTCCCCATTTCCTATTACCTCCAATTGCTCCATAATGTCCCCCATTCAATGGCGGATTATAATGAGGGCAATCTGGGCTACCACCCAGGGCCCAGGGTGGATTGCCCCTCATTATAATCCACAGGACCGCTGATTTCAACCTTGCTGAGGCCGCCCCCTCCATCCTCCCACGTCATAACGTGTTGGAGGACGTAGCAAAAAGACTTCGGAAGCACTGGCTGTCTGCTAAAAAGGAGCTTGCTTAGAGTCTGCTGGCCTGGCCAGCTGTCATCACACCGCCATTGTCTGATTCAATTCTGGGCCTGGCTGAAGACCTTTGGCGACGAAGCATGGAGCATAGAGGAGAGAAGGTGCCTGTGATCTGTGCTGCACTAGTCCTTCTGCTGCACTGCAGGGGTAAAGTAATTAAAGGATTTGTATTAATGTTGGGTCACTGGTCGGGGTATTGTAGACATTGGAGGACTGTCTGGGTTGGAACTACATGGGGCAAATCATAAATGCTGCTGCTGTACACTGTGCCCCACTGCCCCGCCATCTTGGATAGTCACATGTGAAATGCCCCTGCATACTGTGTGTGCCCCTCTATCTGGATATTTTACTTTAATCATGTATGTATGCGTGATTCAAGCAAAATATCCAGATAAAGGGGCACAAACACAACATTCTCGGAGCATCTCAGCTCTGCTTCAACAAGGTCGCTGTAAAGGATATATAGGATAGGATGCTTCTTCTTTACCGTGACCTCCGATGTAGCACAGCTGCGAGGCTCAAAGCACACGAGTGCCCCAAGAGCTTTAGCCATGTCAGTGGTCAACTAACTAGGTTACCATGGTAGCCGCATTCTGTGTGCTTCTTCAGTGTGACCTCACCAGGAATTGGCAATTTTATAATGAATGTACCAATTTCTGGGGCAGCTGTGGCTGTTATTTTGTAAACTTTGGGGGCCTAAGAACTCTGGGCTTTACCACAATGAGAATAACAAACCCCAAGCTGCCTGGTTTTACCTTGTCTGGCAATCAAAAATAGGGCAAAGCCCACACATTTTTGTTTTATTTTAAAATATTTATTTGAATAAATAAAATAATAATAATGGGCTCCCCTGTATTTTTGATTGCCAGCCAAGGTAAAACTAGGCAGATGGGGCTGCAGCCTGTAGCTGGTTTCTTTATCTGTGGAAGAATTAAAAATACGGTGCACCGCTACAAATTTTTTCCCATAATTTATTTATTTTACACACATATAACAGCAGGTTGGTTGCCATACACCAATGTATATGACAACCAAGCATAGATTGTGGGTGCGCAGTCTGAGTGGAACAGCTAATCAGAGACACTTTCACAGAGAGTGAGTGACTGTGATTGGCTGTTGCAGTTCAGTGAATATTCAAGAAGTTTAATGGGTGGCCCCAGAAGCAAAACTGATAAGCTCTATCTAGCTTCTAGTGAGACCCCCTTGCTCAATAGGCATACTGGATCCAGTTTTACCAGTGCCCATTGACTTCCATTATAATTGATACTGGATCTGGTTGGATATGTTTTTTTAACGAGCCCAAATAAACTGATATTTTGCGTGCTTGGCACTTTGTAAAAAACTGTTCATCCTGATCCGGCAGAACCACACTTCATTATAAGTCTATGAGCAAAAAACGGATTTCTACTGATTTAAAATAAAACAAACAAAACACTGGTGTGAAACCAGCCTGACGAATACTGAGAGGAAAACAAAATAAATGACCAAAAATGTGACTTGTCGTGCATCTGTAACTCTGGGTAGTTTGCATCTTCTCCCCTATCTTGGTCAGTATGGTGTGATCGCATCTCATGACTCATAGCCAATATATAAATCCCCCTAACAGCTACAGGAGACAAAGAGGAAATACAGAAGCAAGAAGCACAAAAGAAGGTAAATCTTCTAGAGGTAAGGAAAAAATATAATCTAAGCCCAGGAATAAAATTAGAAACAAAATCCTCATATGTTATATCCTTGTAGGACCCCTTTTTAAGGATAGTAAGACATTGATCCATCAAACAAGAAAACCCAAGACAGAAGATTAAACTGATAGATATACAGGTAGAAATCAAGGATACTGTAGAATCTGTACAAAGGAGAAGACTGGACTGTATAGAAAAATTATTTTTAATATATATATTTTTTTTATACATTTATTTTTTATACTGTAGACTGTGAATGGGCTATCCCTCTGGACATTACTCTTCTACAAACTCCACCAAACCAAAAAGGTCTACACAGACTGATGACCATTCATGTAAGCTTATTTCTATCACCCATTTCCTCAAGATGCCTGGACCATTAGTGCAATAAGCCCCTGTACCTTGTGCAACCCCTATCCCGTTGTAGATTGTAAGCTCTTTTGAACAGGGTCACCTTCATTTCTTGCTTTATTCATTGTATTTTTTTTTTTTACATTGATTCTATGCCTATTGTTTTGTATACAATTATTCTACTGTATTTGTTCTCTGCTGTAATTACTTACTGTATTATATTTTCTGCACTCTAACCCCTACATTGTAAAGCGCTGCGGAATATGTTGGAGCTATATAAATAAAGATTTATTATTATTATTTTTAATATACATTTTTATAGCATTATGTATTACACAAATTTTTAAATTTTAGTATACAAAATTACCTTTTAATAATTCAGTATACAGAACAACCTTTTTATATTAAATAAACATCCGATTGATGGTCAATCAAGAATAGTGGTCTGATTAATATTACTGGGGAGTATAAGCCATTGTCAGAAGGTCATAGTTTGTGCTGGGCTCCTACAACCAATCGTTTTTCATGATTCGCATTTCCATTGCCCCCATTGTAGAATGGGCTCAAAAAAAGTGGATCCTGAAAAGTGCACTGTGGGAATGGAGGTCTTTTTTTTGCAAAAGTGCATCCGTTTAATGAATCCTCAAAAAAAATGCAGCGTGTGAACGCAGCCTGAGGCTAGAGTTTGAGCTGCGGCAGGGCGAGAGCAGTGGACAGTGGCGAGCGGCAGGGCGAAAGCAGTGAACAGTGGCGAGCGGCAGGGCGAAAGCAGTGGACAGTGGCGAGCGGCAGGGCGAGAGCAGTGAACAGTGGCGAGCGGCAGGGCGAGAACAGTGAACAGTGGCGAGAGCAGTGAACAGTGGCGAGCGGCAGGGCGAGAGCAGGGGACAGTGGCGAGCGGCAGGGCGAGAGCAGGTGACAGTGGCGAGCGGCAGGGCGAGAGCAGGGGACAGTGGCGAGCGGCAGGGCGAGAGCAGGGGACAGTGGCGAGCGGCAGGGCGAGAGCAGTGGACAGCAGTGAGCAGGGTGACAGCAGTGAGCAGTGGACAGCAGTGAGCAGTGGACAGTGGTGAGCGGCAGGGCGAGAGCAGGGGACAGTGGTGAGCGGCAGGGCGAGAGCAGGGGACAGTGGTGAGCGGCAGGGCGAGAGCAGGGGACAGTGGTGAGCGGCAGGGCGAGAGCAGGGGACAGTGGCGAGCGGCAGGGCGAGAGCAGGGGACAGTGGCGAGCGGCAGGGCGAGAGCAGGGGACAGTGGCGAGCGGCAGGGCGAGAGCAGGGGACAGCGGCGAGCGGCAGGGCGAGAGCAGTGGACAGCAGTGAGCAGGGTGACAGCAGTGAACAGGGTGACAGCAGTGGACAGTGGTGAGCGGCAGGGCGAGAGCAGTGAACAGTGGCGAGCGGCAGGGCGAGAGCAGTGAACAGTGGCGAGAGCAGTGAACAGTGGCGAGCGGCAGGGCGAGAGCAGTGAACAGTGGCGAGAGCAGTGAACAGTGGCGAGCGGCAGGGCGGAGAGCAGGGGACAGTGGCGAGCGGCAGGGCGAGAGCAGGGACACAGTGGCGAGCGGCAGGGCGATGAGCAGGGACAGTGGCGTAGCGGCAGGTGCGGAGAGCAGGGGACAGTGGCGAGCGGCAGGGCGAGAGCAGGGGACAGTGGCGAGCGGCAGGGCGAAGAGCAGGGGACAGTGGCGAGCGGCAGGGGCGAGGAGGCAGGGGACAGTGGCGAGCGGCAGGGCGAGAGCAGTGGGACAGCAGTGAGCAGGGTGACAGCAGTGAGCAGTGGACAGCAGTGAGCAGGGTGACGCAGTGAGCAGGGTGACAGCAGTGAGCAGGGGTGACAGCAGTGAGCAGTGGACAGTGGTGAGCGGCAGGGCGAGAGCAGGGGACAGTGGTGAGCGGCAGGGCGAGAGCAGGGGAACAGTGGCGAGCGGCAGGGCGGAGAGCAGGGGACAGTGGCGAGCGGCAGGGCGAGAGCAGGGGACAGTGGCGAGCGGCAGGGCGAGAGCAGGGGACAGCGGCGAGCGGCAGGGCAGAGCAGACGAGGGGACAGCAGTGAGCAGGGTGACAGCAGTGAACAGGGTGACAGCAGTGGACAGTGGTGAGCGGCAGGGCGAGAGCAGTGAACAGTGGCGAGCGGCAGGGCGAGAGCAGTGAACAGTGGCGAGAGGCAGTGAACAGTGGCGAGCGGCAGGGCGAGGAGCAGTGACAGTGGCGAGAGCAGTGAACAGTGGCGAGCGGCAGGGCGAGAGCAGGGGACAGTGGCTGAGCGGCAGGGCGAGAGCAGGGGACAGTGGCGAGCGGCAGGGCGAGAGCAGGGGACAGTGGCGAGCGGCAGGGCGAGAGCAGGTGGACAGTGAGCAGGGTGACAGCAGTGAGCAGTGGACAGCAGTGAGCAGGTGGACAGCAGTGAGCAGGGTGACAGCAGTGGACAGGGTGAGCGGCAGGGCGAGAGCAGGGGACAGTGGTGAGCGGCAGGGCGAGAGAGGCAGGGGACAGTGGCGGAGCGCTGGCAGGGCGAGAGCAGGGGACAGTGGCGAGCGGCAGGGCGAGAGCAGGGGACAGCGGCGAGCGGCAGGGCGAAAGCAGTGGGACAGCAGTGAGCAGGGTGTGACAGCAGTGAACAGGGCGACAGCAGTGGACAGTGGTGAGCGGCAGGGCGAGAGCAGTGAACAGTGGCGAGCGGCAGGGCGAGAGCAGTGGACAGTGGCGAGCGGCAGGGCGAGAGCAGGGGACAGTGGCGAGCGGCAGGGCGAGAGCAGGGGACAGTGGCGAGCGGCAGGGGAGAGCAGGGGACAGTGGCGAGCGGCAGGGCGAGAGACAGTGACAGTGGCGAGCGGCAGGGCGAGAGCAGGGGACAGGGCGAGCGGCAGGGCGAGAGCAGAATGCGAGGAGCAGGGGGGACAGCGGTGAGCGGCAGGGCGAGAGCAGGGACAGTGGCGAGCGGCAGGCGAGACAGGGGACAGTGGGAGCGGCAGGGCGAGAGCAGTGAACAGTGGCGAGCGGCAGGGCGAGAGCAGGGGACAGTGGCGAGCGGCAGGGCGAGAGCAGGGACATGGCGAGCGGCAGGGCGAGAGCAGGGGACAGTGGCGAGCGGCAGGGCGAGAGCAGGGGACAGTGGCGAGCGGCAGGGCAGAGCAGGACAGTGGCGAGCGCAGGGCGAGAGCAGGGACAGGGGAGCGGCAGGCGAGAGAGGTGACAGTGGCGAGCGGCAGGGCGAGAGCAGGGGACAGCGGTGAGCGGCAGGGCGAGAGCAGGGGACAGTGGCGAGCGGCAGGGCGAGAGCAGGACAGTGGCGAGCGGCAGGGCGAGAGCAGTGGACAGCAGTGGAGCAGGGTGAAGCAGGGACAGTGGTGGAGGCAGGGCGAGAGCAGGGGACAGTGGCGAGCGGCAGGGCGAGAGCAGTGGACAGTGGCAGCGGCAGGGCGAGAGCAGTGGACAGTGGCGAGCGGCAGGGCGAGAGCAGGGGACAGTGGCGAGCGGCAGGGCGAGAGCAGGGGACAGTGGGAGCGGCAGGGCGAGAGCGAGTGGACAGTGGCGAGCGGCAGGGGCGAGAGCAGGGGACAGTGGGCGAGCGGCAGGGCGAGAGCAGTGACAGTGGCGAGCGGCAGGGCGAGAGCAGGGGACAGGGTGAGCGGCAGGGCGAGAGCAGGGGACAGTGGCGAGCGGCAGGGCGAGAGCAGGGGACAGTGGCG
The DNA here is from genome assembly GCA_033576535.1 of Allobates femoralis. NCBI lineage: Eukaryota > Metazoa > Chordata > Amphibia > Anura > Aromobatidae > Allobates > Allobates femoralis. The sequence goes on along the minus strand of JARQOC010000003.1, from coordinate 78,999,290 downwards.
AGCGGCAGGGCGAGAGCAGGGACAGTGCGAGCGGCAGGGCGAGAGCAGGAGTGGGAGGCAGGCGAGAGCAGGACAGTGGCGAGCGCAGGGCGAGAGCAGGGACAGGGGCGCAGGGCGAGCGGCAGAGGCAGGCGAGGAGCATGCAGGGACAGTGACGCGCGAGACGTGGTGCAGGGGTCGAGGAGCAGGGGGACACAGTGGCGAGCGGCAGGGCGAGAGCAGGGTGACAGTGGCGAGCGGCAGGGCAGAGACAGGGGACAGGGCCGAGCGGAGGTCCTAGCATATGAACAGTTGGTCTTCGTCTGCGGGCAGAGCAGCGGCACCGACTTCACGGCAGGACTAAGCATCAGACTGACAGTGGCGAGCGGCAGGGCAGAGAGCAGGACATGTTGCACAGCAGCATTCGCATGAGCAGTGTTACATGTTAGCGCAGCGGTCCTGAGAGCAGTAACACGTCGGTGACAGGCCACGCGTGTCCCGCAGGGGACAGTCGGGAGCGGTCGTGGCGAGAGGCGGGGACAGATGGCGGCGGCAGGAGCGAGGAGAGGACTGGAGCAGTGGAGAGGACAGGGGAGCAGTGTGTAGGCAGGGGAGACAGGGAAGTGGGAGCCCCGCTGGGCGGAGGCAGTGGGACAGTGGAGAGTGCTAGGGAGGACGGGCAGAGAGGCAGGAGAGGCGGGAGGCGGTGAGACATGGAGCGGGAGAGGGCTGTAGAGCAGGAGAGTGCTGGAGGAGGCGGGCGGAGCAGGCGAGGTGCGGGGAGAGCAGGGGACAGGGGAGCGGAGGCTGGGAGCAGGGGCTGTAGGTGAGGCGGGGGGACGGAGCAGGGACAGCGGCAGAGCGGCAGGGCGAGGCAGGGGACAGCAGTGAGCAGGGTGACGGAGTGGACAGGGTGTGAAGCAGGGCAGTGGGCGAGCGGAGGCGAGAGCAGGGACAGTGGGGAGCGGGCGGCAGGGCAGAGCAGGCAGCAGTGAGCGTGAGCATGTAGGAGTGGTGAGCAGAAGGGTAGAGAGCAGGGAAGCATGTGAGCAGGGTGAGCCACAGTGAGAGCTGAGGGTGACATGGTGGCAGCGAGTACGCAGCGAGAGTGCTAGGGCCAGGTCCGGGGTCTGTTCACACTATATAGCAGTGGTCTGTCTCTAGTGCAGGAATAGTCGCGGCTCTCGTAGCATTCATGGCCACAGGTACTCCAATGAAGAGGCGGGAGGAGAGGAAAAAATAAGCGGTATCATTACATGAGCTATATGCAGGAGATTTTGATTTATGTACGGATAGCTATGGGGTCCTATGTGTAGTAAACGTCGCTGTTCAGACCCGTTCTCCCCGGTGGCATGTGGTACAGTCACGGAGTCCTTGTTTTGCTGAGAAGAGGGCGAGGAAGATGGCGGGGCGAGAGGTGAGGTGGAACTGGAGTCTGGAGGAATCCGGGGGTGTGTGGGGAGATGGGAAAGTGAGAGCTCCTGCTGCGGTGGAGGACATGGACTGTCACGGGAGAGTGCTAGGGAGGACGGGGCTTTAGCAGGAGAGCAGGAGAGAGTGCTGGGGAGGACGGGGCTGTAGAGATGAGTGCTGGGGAGGACGGGGCTGTACAGGAGAGCAGGAGAGTGCTGGGGAGGACGGGGCTGTAGGAGAGCAGGAGAGTGCTGGGGAGGAGGGGCTGTACAGGAGAGCAGGAGAGTGCTGGGGAGGACGGGGCTGTAGAGATGAGTGCTGGGGAGGAGGGGCTGTAAGGAGAGCAGGAGAGTGCTGGGGAGGACGGGGCTGTACAGGAGAGCAGGAGAGTGCTGGGGAGGACGGGGCTGTAGAGAGCAGGAGAGTGCTGGGGAGGATGGGGCTGTAGAGGAGAGCAAGAGAGTGCTGGGGAGGACGGGGCTGTGGAGGAGAGCAGGAGAGTGCTGGGGAGGACGGGGCTGTACAGGAGAGCAGGAGAGTGCTGAGGAGGATGGGGCTGTAGAGGAGAGCAAGAGAGTGCTGGGGAGGACGGGGCTGTGAGGAGAGCAGGAGAGTGCTGGGGAGGACGGGGCTGTACAGGAGAGCAGGAGAGTGCTGAGGAGGATGGGGCTGTAGAGGAGAGCAAGAGAGTGCTGGGGAGGATGGGGCTGTAGAGGAGAGCAGGAGAGTGCTGAGGAGGATGGGGCTGTACAGGAGAGTGCTGAGGAGGATGGGGCTGTACAGGAGAGTGCTGAGGAGGATGGGGCTGTAGAGGAGAGCAAGAGAGTGCTGGGGAGGATGGGGCTGTAGAGGAGAGCAGGAGAGTGCTGAGGAGGATGGGGCTGTACTGGAGAGTGCTGAGGAGGATGGGGCTGTACAGGAGAGTGCTGAGGAGGATGGGGCTGTAGAGGAGAGCAAGAGAGTGCTGGGGAGGATCGGGCTGTAGAGGAGAGCAGGAGAGTGCTGGGAGGAGGGCTGTAGAGGAAGCAGGAGTGCTGGGAGGATGGGGCTGTAGATGAGAGCAGGAGAGTGCTGAGGAGGATGGGGCTTGTACAGGAGAGTGCTGAGGAGGATGGGGCTGTAGAGGAGAGCAGAGAGAGTGCTGGGGGAGGACGGGCTGTAGAGGAGAGCAGGAGAGTGCTGGGGAGGAGGGGCTGTAGAGGAGAGCAGGAGAGTGCTGGGGAGGACGGGGCTGTAGAGTGAGGAGGCAGGAGAGTGCTGAGGAGGATGGGGCTGTAAGGAGAGTGCTGAGTGAGGGATGAGGGGCTGTAGAGGAGAGCAGGAGAGTGCTGGATGGGGAGGATGGGGGCTGTAGGAGGAGATGCAGGAGGAGAGTGCTGGGGGAGGGACAGGAGGGGGAGTGCTGGGAGGAGGGCTGTAGAAGCAGGAGAGTGCTGTGGGAGGACGGGGCTGTAGAGGAGAGGCATGGAGAGTGCTGAGGAGGATGGGAGGCTGTAGAGGAGAGAGGAGAGTGCTGGGAGGACGGGGCTGTAGGAGAGGAGTGCTGGGAGACTGTAAGAGGAGAGAGGCGAGGAGAGGTGGCTGAGGGAAGAGAATGCTGGAGGACGGGCTGTAGAGGAGAGCAGGAGAGTGCTGGGAGGACGGGGCTGTAGAGAGCGAGAGTGCTGGAGGAGAGGTAGAGGAGAGCAGGGAGTGCTGGGAGGACGGGGCTGTAGGAGAGCAGGAGAGTGCTGGGGAGGGCGTAGAGGAGAAGGCGGTAGAGGGGCAGAGAAGCAAGAGTGCTTGGGGATGGGCGAACGGAGGCTGGGTGGGCTGAAGGAGAGGAGAGGTGGCTGGGGAGCAGAGAGCGGGGGGCTGTAAGGAGAGCAGGAGAGTGCTGAGGAGGATGGGGCTGTAGAGGAGAGCAAGAGTGAGTGCTGGGGAGGGTGCGGGGCATGTAGAGAAGTGTGGAGGAGGAGAGAGAGTGCTGGGGAGGATGGGCTGTAAGGAGAGCAGGAGAGTGCTGGGAGGATGGGGCTGTAGAGGAGAGCAAGAGAGTGCTGGGGAGGATGGGGCTGTAGAGGAGAGCAGGAGAGTGCTGAGGAGGATGGGGCTGTAGAGGAGAGCAGAGTGCTGGGAGGAGGGGCTGTAAGAACAGGAGAGTGCTGAGGAGGATGGGGCTGTAGAGGAGAGCAAGAGAGTGCTGGGAGGATGGGGCTGTAGAGGAGAGCAGGAGAGTGCTGAGGAGGACGGGCGTGTAGAAGCAGGAGAGTGCTGAGGAGGAGGGGCTGTACAGGAGAGTGCTGGGGAGGACGGGCTGTAGAGGAGAGCAAGAGAGTGCTGGGGAGGATGGGGCTGTAGAGGAGAGCAGGAGAGTGCTGTGGGAGGAAAGGGGCTTGTAGAGGAGAGCAGGAGATGCTGGTGAGACGGGGTGAGAGGGGATGGGGAGTGTAGAGGGCGAAGCAGGAGAGTGCTGAGGAGATGGGGCTTGTATAGGAGAGGGTGCTGAGGAGGAGGGGGCTGTAGAGGAGAGCAGAGAGAGTGCTGGGGAGGATAGGGGCTGTGAGAGGAGAGCAGAGAGTGCTGGGGAGGACGGGGCTGTAGAGGAGAGCAGAAAGTGCTGGGGAGGACGGGGCTGTAGAGGAGAGCAGGAGAGTGCTGAGGAGGATGGGGCTGTAGAGGAGAGCAAGAGAGTGCTGGGGAGGACGGGGCTGTAGAGGGGAGTTCTGGTGAGGACAGGGCTGTAGAGGGAAGTTCTGGTGAGCACGGGCTGTAGAGGGGAGTGCTGGTGAGGACGGGGCTGTAGAGGGGAGTGCTGGTGAGGACGGGGCTGTAGAGGGGAGTGCTGGTGAGGACGGGGATGTAGAGGGGAGTGCTGGTGAGGACGGGGATGTAGAGGGGAGTGCTGGTGAGGACGGGGCTGTAGAGGGGAGTGCTGGTAAGGACGGGGCTATAGAGGGGAGTGCTTGTGAGGACGGGGCTGTAGAGGGGAGTGCTGGAGGACGGGGCTGTAGAGGGGAGTGCTGGTGAGGACGGGGCTGTAGAGGGGAGTGCTGGTGAGGACGGGGCTGTAGAGGGGAGTGCTGGTGAGGACGGGGCTGTAGAGGGGAGTGCTGGTGAGGACGGGGCTGTAGAGGGGAGTGCTGGTGAGGACGGGGCTGTAGAGGGGAGTGCTGGTGAGGACGGGGCTGTAGAGGGGAGTGCTGGTGAGGACGGGGCTGTAGAGGGGAGTGCTGGCTGTAGAGGGGAGTGCTGGTGAGGACGGGGCTGTAGAGGGGAGTGCTGGTGAGGACGGGGCTGTAGAGGGGAGTGCTGGTGAGGACGGGGCTGTAGAGGGGTGTGCTGGTGAGGACGGGGCTGTAGAGGGGAGTGCCGGTGAGGACAGGGCTGTAGAGGGGAGTGCCGGTGAGCACGGGGCTGTTGAGGGGAGTGCCGGTGAGCACGGGGCTGTTGAGGGGAGTGCCGGTGAGCACGGGGCTGTAGAGGGGAGTGCCGGTGAGCACGGGGCTGTAGAGGGAGAGTGCCGGTGAGCACGGGGCTGTAGAGGGGAGTGCCGGTGAGGACGGGGCTGTAGAGGGGAGTGCTGGTGAGGACGGGGCTGTAGAGGGGTGTGCTGGTGAGGACGGGGCTGTAAAGGAGAGTGCTTGTGAGGACGAGGCTGTATAGGAGGGTGCTGGGGAGGACGGGGCTGTAGGGGTAGCCTCTCACTCTGGATGTGTCGCAACCATCTTGGGTCATGCCATGGCACTGCGCCCAGGCTCAGGCATTAGTGTAGTCACATAGGCCCCTGCTGACTGCCATGTCCTGTGTACAGAGCTGTGGTCAGTGACAGGAGAGCGGCCATGTCCTGTGTACAGAGCTGTGGTCAGTGACAGGAGAGCGGCCATGTCCTGTGTACAGAGCTGTGGTCAGTGACAGGAGAGCGGCCATGTCCTGTGTACAGAGCTGTGGTCAGTGACAGGAGATCGGCCATGTCCTGTGTATGGAGCTGTGGTCAGTGACAGGAGAGCGGCCATGTCCTGTGTATGGAGCTGTGGTCAGTGACAGGAGATCGGCCATGTCCTGTGTATGGAGCTGTGGTCAGTGACAGGAGAGCGGCCATGTCCTGTGTATGGAGCTGTGGTCAGTGACAGGAGATCGGCCATGTCCTGTGTATGGAGCTGTGGTCAGTGACAGGAGAGCGGCCATGTCCTGTGTATGGAGCTGTGGTCAGTGACAGGAGATCGGCCATGTCCTGTGTATGGAGCTGTGGTCAGTGACAGGAGAGCGGCCATGTCCTGTGTACAGAGCTGTGGTCAGTGACAGGAGATCGGCCATGTCCTGTGTATGGAGCTGTGGTCAGTGACAGGAGAGCGGCCATGTCCTGTGTACAGAGCTGTGGTCAGTGACAGGAGATCGGCCATGTCTTGTGTATGGAGCTGTGGTCAGTGACAGGAGAGCGGCCATGTCCTGTGTATGGAGCTGTGGTCAGTGACAGGAGAGCGGCCATGTCCTGTGTATGGAGCTGTGGTCAGTGACAGGAGATCGGCCATGTCCTGTGTATGGAGCTGTGGTCAGTGACAGGAGAGCGGCCATGTCCTGTGTATGGAGCTGTGGTCAGTGACAGGAGAGCGGCCATGTCCTGTGTACAGAGCTGTGGTCAGTGACAGGAGAGCGGCCATGTCCTGTGTACGGAGCTGTGGTCAGTGACAGAAGAGCGGCCATGTCCTGTGTACGGAGCTGTGGTCAGTGACAGAAGAGCGGCCATGTCCTGTGTATGGAGCTGTGGTCAGTGACAGGAGAGCGGCCATGTCCATCTTTACAGTGAGAAAAGGCTGCAGACCACAGGGCTCTAGGACTCCACATAAGATTCAGGACAGGGCGACTCCCCTGCAACCACCTGCGGACAGACAAGCCCTAGGATGGGCAATAAGTGGCCGCTGGGCTGAGAACATCACAGGATAGATCCCTGATAGCAATAATAAAAGATTAAAACTCATTAAAATTCTGAGAACTTTACACAAACTTTGCGCCAAATAATCCCCGTCATGGTCGTGGGGCTGCAGATTCCGCCTGTGCGCAGCTGCCCTGAAACTCCCACTTCGGGTATATTCAAAAAGCAATATTTATGCATTTATTTATTTATTAGTGCATGAAAACATATTGTACAGCCAGAGAAACAGCGTCATTTTCTCATTATTTTTCAGGTGTTTTTGGTGCGGTCTAGAGATATGAGAACCCACAGATGCTTGGGTTCATTGGTTATGGCCGGATTTAAAAAAAAAAAAAAAAAAAAAAAAAAAAAAAGCACCTTGAGCCTGGACCCCATACAAGGCTTTGGGGACTAGTGATGTGTCCTTCATGCACAATCTGATGCAGAGCCAGCTCCCTGCTGTGACTGACAGGAGGTGACACGTAAGTGAGAGCCACTAAATTTTTTTTTTTTTTTTAATGGCTCTCACTTTGCATAAAGTTCTGGAGTTTGGAGATGAAGCCCCGCCCACTGGAGCAAACCTCCGCCCACTCAATGTAATTGGTTTGTTGCAAATTGGCGGGGTTTGTGCCGCATATGGTCAAGGTTTCATCCATATCACATCACCGTAATGTTAAATATGTGTTCGCCTGGGGTGACCACATACTTAATAGGGAACCATTTAGGATCCGAGAAGAGCCAACTCTTTTTCATGAGCAGAGCCATGAGAGCCAGATCACCAGAAAGAACCAGACTGTCCTTCACTATTGGGGACCCAAACTGGCAAGCTTGGAGTGTCGACGTCTTAAAAATAATTGGCCATGATGGGGGGCAGAGTTGACAGGGGGTGTCACTATGGGCGTGACCCAGCACACTGCCCCGATGTGGTGGGCATGTCCTCACTTTTCATTAAGTAAGGAAATAAGCATTACTTCTATGGTCCACATGGTCAAAGATATGATTAAAATAGAAGTGGGGGTCTGGGGTTAAGACCTCCAAGTAACATAGTAACATAGTAACATAGTTTTTAAGGTTGAAGGAAGACTTTAAGTCCATCTAGTTCAACCCATAGCCTAACATGTTGATCCAGAGGAAGGCAAAAAAAACCCATGTGGCAACACTAAGCTCCACATTGGGGGAAAAATTCCTTCCTGACTCCACATACGGCAATAAGACTAGTTCCCTGGATCAACGCCCTATCAAAGAATCTAGTATATATAACTGGTAATATTATAGTTTTCAAGAAAGGAATCCAGGCCCCTCTTAAATGTTAGTAGTGAGTCACTCATTACAACATCATGTGGCAGAGAGTTCCATAGTCTCACTGCTCTTACAGTAAAGAATCTGCGTCTGTGATTATGAATAAACCTTCTTTCCTCCAGACGTAGAGGATGCCCCCTTGTCCCCGTCTCAGGCCTAAGAGTAAAGAGATCATTAGAAAGTTCTCTGTACTGTCCCCTCATATATTTATACATTATTATAAGATCACCCCTAAGCCTTCGTTTTTCCAAGCTAAATAACCCCGTTTAATAACCTGTCTTGGTATTGCAGACCCCTTAGTCCTCTAATGACTTTTGTCGCTCTTCTCTGGACCCGCTCTAGTTCAGCTATGTCTTTCTTATACACCGGAGACCAGAATTGTACACAGTATTCTAAGTGTGGTCGCACTAGTGACTTATATAGAGGTAAAATTATGTTCTCCTCATGAGCATCTATGCCTCTTTTAATGCATCCCATTATTTTATTTGCCTTTGCAGCAGCTGCCTGACACTGGCCACTAAATGTGAGTTTGTCATCTACCCATACACCCAGGTCTTTTTCAGTGACAGTTTTGCCCAGTGTTTTACAATTAAGCACATAATTATACCTTTTGTTTCCTCTGCCCAAATGCATGACTTTACATTTATCCCCATTAAAGCGCATTTGCCGTTTATCAGCCCAAGCTTCTAGTTTACATAAATCCTCCTGTAATATAAAATTGTCCTCCTCTGTATTGATTACCCTGCAGAGTTTAGTGTCATCTGCAAATATTGAGATTCTACTCTGTATGCCCCCTACAAGGTCATTAATAAATATATTAAATAGAAGCGGGCCCAACACTGACCCCTGTGGTACCCCACTGATAACTGTGACCCATTCTGAGTGTGTTCCATTAATAACCACCCTTTGTTTCCTATCACTAAGCCAGTTCTTAACCCACTTACACATATTTTCCCCTATCCCCATTTCCCTCATTTTATGTATCAACCTTTTGTGTGGCACCGTATCAAAAGCTTTTGAAAAGTCCATATACACCACATCCACTGCATTTCTTTGGTCCAGTCCAGAACTTGCTTCTTCATAGAAGCTTATTAGATTAGTTTGACAGGAACGGTCCCTCGTAAAACAATGTTGATAATGGGTCATGAGGTTATTTTTCTTCAGATACTCCAGTATAGCATCTCTTAGAAAACCCTCTAGGATTTTACCCACAGTAGAGGTTAAGCTTACTGGCCTATAATTTCCAAGTTCAGTTTTTGTCCCCTTTTTGAATATTGGCACCACATTTGCTATACGCCAGTCCTGTGGTACAGACCCTGTTGTTATGGAATCTTTAAATATTAAAAATAACGGTCTATCTATGACAGTACTTAATTCCTATAGCACTCTGGGGTGTATCCCATCCGGGCCCGGGGATAGTAGGGGGTGAATAACAAGCTTGTAATAGACTTTGACCCCCCTCTCACTTGCACCCTATGCACCTGGTGGTCTTATTCTCAGACCCCCGCTTCTATTATGATCAACTCTGAATGCTTTGATTGTAGAAGTAATGCTTATTTGTTTACCTAATGAAAATAGAGGACACGCCCACCACATCGAGGCAGTGTGCTCTGTCATGCACATTGTGACGCCCCCTCTGTCAACACCCATCAATTCTGCCTGCTGAGTGATGCCCATTGTGACGCCCTCAGTGATGCACCTCTTGTTAACTCCGCCCCCATCACGGCCATAGGCTTCCGGACATCTATTCTGCAAGAATGCCCCCAAACGTGAGTGCTATAAAATGGTGGTAGTAAGGGCTAGGGGGCGGCAAAAGCAAAGCACAACAATTATACTTATCCCAGTTTCTGTGCAGCCTTCACTGCTTCTGGGTCTCCTCATTAAACCTTATGCATATTCACTGCTTCCCCTCTGGTTAGTTGTAATCAGACTGCGTCCTCACCCTCTGAGCCATCTAATGTAATTGGTTGCCCTCACACTAGTTGACTGGGTCCCTTTATTGGAGTGTAAAAATGTAATAATTGAAAAAAACTAAGTGGGGTCCCTGTATTTTGATATCCAGTGCAGATAAAGCAAACAGCTGGAGACTGCAGCCCCAAGCTATGTGCTTTATGTTGGCTGAGTATCAATATATAGGACCCCACAGTTTTTTATTTTATGAATTATTAAAATAAATAATTTAAAAAAAAAAACGTGGTCCACCTTATTTTTGATACCCTGCCAGGATAAAGCAGACAGCTGGGGGCTGGTAGTTACAGGCTGGGGGGTGGGGGGTGCGGGGTGCAGCCTAAAAGTAGCAGACACTGAATTGGCACATGCATTAGATGCAACAATCCTGGCACTTTATTCTGCTCTTCCCGATTGCCCTGGCGTGGTGGCAATATAAAGGGCTAATGACGGCTGTGATTGATTAAAAAAAATCACAGCTGCCACGAAGCCCTGCATTAGTAATGGGAGAGGTGTATGTGAGACCCCCCCCATTACTAATTGTGTAAGTAAAAAGAAATAAACACAGAGGAAAATCCTTTATTAATAAAAAAAAATTCTCTTTCTCCAATTTATCAAGCCCCCAAAACACCTGTATGGGATCCAGAATTATACATGACAACTGCCCCGTAGGGGATATGTACCAACCATTTCTTGTCTTCATGGATGTTTGCCTTGTAGAGCTGCGGTATTAGGTGGGGGCACAAGAAACCAAAACTGTGGCTGTTTTGATCCCATTTTATTCACATGACATTTCACTTTTTACATGATTATCTCTAATATCTGGAAAAGTCAAAAATACATGAGCTGTTGGATTTTATTTCACATATATGATACAAAGTGGCCGTGCTGTCAGATCTGTACTGGGTGATTTGATAAGAATCTTCCTGTATTGCTGCATTGCCATGGTGTTGGCTTGGGACAGAGTCATGCTACAGTCAGACCTCTCTAATGCAGGTAACAGGTACGAAAGTGTTTAGAAATGAGGGATTACTCCTGAAATACAAGTTAGTGCAGCTTTAATGTGAAAAACAATCTTCGATCTTCTTTTTGAGAACTGTGCTACTGCTGTTCCTCTGTTATCCCTCTTGGAAATTGAAGAATTAATTGCAAACTAGAATCTGCCATTCCCCTTTCTCCGGTCAGTATTTAGGGACACATTCTTGTGACAATGGGAGTGGTCATATGAAATTTTCAATTTTCTTTATATATTTTATTCTGCTAGGAGAAGCAAGTTGTTTCTACAGTGTGGGTCATTTATATGGATGTGAGTCGGTCAACAGGGTAGGGCAGTGATGGCGAACCTTTACGAGACCGAGTGCCCAATCTGCAACCTAAAACCTAATTCTTTATAGTGAAGTGCCGATAGGGCAATTTATCCTAAATGACAGCAGTGGCCGTCACAAGAGCTGCACAGGGGGAGAGCCAACAGCTGACAACTCTCTTGCCTGTACAGCGCTTGTAGTCCTGACACCCTGATCATAATTTCTATTATTTTAACAATGAATTGATTATAAACTTACCTTTGCAGTCTTCTCTTCTCTTCAGCAGTGGTCATCCAGCTCATGTGAACTTACGTCACGTTAAAGCTAAGCTGCTCCCACTTGCCCTCACCAGACAGAGCAGGTGGACTGATTTGTATGAAGAAAAGAAATGGAAGGATATTATAGAGAGATTTTATCTTGTACAATTGTCTTTATCCTGACCCTGTCCCTGTAGTTAGGTGTTCCATCCTGACCCTCTCCTTATAGTTATGTGCTCCATCCTGACCCTCTCCTTATAGTTATGTGCTCCATCCTGACCCTCTCCTTATAGTTATGTGCTCCATCCTGACCCTCTCCTTATAGTTATGTGCTCCATCCTTACCCTCTACTTTTAGTTATGTGTTCCATCCTTACCCTCTACTTTTAGTTATGTGCTCCATCCTGACCCTCTCCTTATAGTTATGTGCTCCATCCTGACCCTCTCCTTGTAGTTATGTGCTCCATCCTTACCCTCTACTTTTAGTTATGTGCTTCATCCTTACTCTCTCCTTTTAGTTATGTGCTCCATCCTGATCCTCTCCTTGTAGTTATTTGCTCCATCCTGACCCTCTCCTGGCAGTAATGTCTCCATTCTACTCCCTTTCTTGTAGTAATGCCCCATACTTGTCCACATTCAGTAATGGCCCATTCTGCTCCCATCTTGTAGTAATGTCACATCCTTGTCCCCTTTCAGTAATGCATCATCCTTGTCCCCTTTCAGTAATGCATCATCCTTGTCCCCTTTCAGTAATGCATCATCCTTGTCCCCTTTCAGTAATGCATCATCCTTGACCCCTTGCAGTAATGCCCCATCATGCCCCATGCTTGTAGCAATGTCCCATCATGCACCATCATTGCAGAAATGCCCAATCATGTCCACTCCTTGTAGTAATGCCCCATCATGCCTCCTTGTAGTAATGCACCATCATGCCTCCTCCTTGTAGTAATGCACCATCATGCCTCCTCCTTGTTGTAATGTCCCATCATGCCCCCTCCTTGTAGTAATGCCCCATCATGCCCCCCTCCTTGTAGTAAATGTCCCCGCCTTGTATTACCCCCATCCTTATAGTAAATGCCCCCTCCTTATAGTAAATGCCCCATTTTGTATAGTCCCCATCCTTATAGTAAATACCCCATCTTGTATAGCCCCCATCCTTATAGTAAATGCCCCCTCCTTGTGCCCCCTCCTTGTATAGCCCCCATCATAGTAAATGCCCCATCTTGTATAGCCCCCATCCTTCTAGTAAATGCCTCCTCCTTGTATCGCCCCCATCCTTCTAGTAAATGCCTCCTCCTTGTATAGCCCCTATCCTTATAGTAAATGCCTCCTCCTTGTATAGCCCCCATCCTTGTAGTAAATGCCCCATCTTGTATAGCCCCAATCCTTATGCCCCCATGCTTGTTGTAAATGCCCCCTGCTAATTAAAAAAAACAAAACAAAAATAACACACACATACTCTTCTTACTATTCTTGTGTCCACCGCCGGCTGCTGCTCCTCTCATAAGTGCGCTTCTTCTCGCGCTGACTGCAGTCCCATGACGCTGAGCACGTCACGTGACCGCAGTCACATGATCAGTGGGCGGGGCTAGCAGACTGTCTGAGCGAGGAGAAATGTCTCCTCTGTTCCAACACATCTTTGGCGATTGCACCAGCAGTTCAAAGCGGCAGTGCAGCGGCGAGGCCGCGTGCCACCAGAGAGGGCGCTGCGTGCCCTCTGCGTCACGCATTCTATAGGTTCGCCATCACTGGGGTAGAGGGTTCTCAGATACCAGGACAGGTTGCTACTTTAGTGGGGTCACGGCTGGTCGGGTCCTGGTCCCATGCCTAGGACACTCAATCGCTGAGGGGGAAAACTATTTGGGATGAGGGCTTATTATACGTGACGCCACTTGTGGTACCTGGTAATGTGGTTATCAGCGCTGCAGCTGGCCGCTGAGGCGATGGGAGGCAGCTTTGGGTAGTACAGCTCCCCACAGGCGGAGCTTTACCTCAGGGCAGCGGGGTGGATGAGGGGAGTAGTAGTCCTTGGCTCTGTGTAAGTTCTCCAGGCGGCGGTGAATCAGGCACACGCACACAATAATCTCTGTTTTAGTACCTTTTTTACTGATGGCAGACCTGATTGTTTGAACTTTCCCTTTGGAGTTGCTGTACCCTGGTTTAGTGGAGGGAGGTGAGGGTAAATATCGCAGAGTTGATGGAGGAGTTAGGGCTTGGGGTAGAGACCCAAACCTACTCACCATCAGAGATGCTATTCAGTGTTCCCAGTCTAGGGACAGACTAGTTTTTCCTGGTGACCCTGCCTGCAACTGCCATTCCGTCATCAGCATTTCCACTACACCATGACATTATCAGCAGCTTTACCATTCTCCTTGAGTCACTGTTTCAGACTGCCTCAGCTGATGCAATTTTTGCCTGATGCAAACCATCTCTGAAGAGGTAACTGGTGTGTGAACTCAAGTAGTGCAACAACTGCAGCAAGTTGTGGGTTACCTGGCGGGGCTAACTTTCATTGATAGAAGCGGTAACCCCGAGTCACACTCGGGTTCACCCGCGGCTAGTGCCGCGGATGATTTTAAGAGGCCCGGCGGGGTTGGGGGGGTGCTAGTGGTAGTTCGGCCGCTGCAGATGGGGGGGGGGGACTTTGCTAGCGGCAGTTTGACGTGGGGGTGGGGATGTGCTGGCGGCCAATCGGTCGCGAACCGGGGGGGGGGGGTGCTGTCAACATCAGCTGTTAGGGTTGTGCGGTGTTGTTGGTGCCCACAGCAGTTAGGTCGGGGCTAGGGTTAGGGACTACCCACAACTTAATTAGTTTCAGGCGCTCACTAAAACCACATTGCTTTAGGGCGACCTATCATTCTCCCTAATCAGTCATTCAGACATAGGTTATCCACTATTTCCTTGAACATAACTGTTAAAGGGATCCTGTCACCCCCAAAACGCCTCATAAGCTAGTAAAACATGTCCCTAGAGCATATTGTCACTTATCCTACACTCCTTTTTGCTCATAAATCCATCTAGCGAAAATGTAGAAAAACGTTATTAAACTCACTCATTAGGTATGCTAATGAGTGGCTACTATATTCATAGTCACCCAGGCAGGCTCTCCTCATATCACGCCTTAATAGGCGTGATCTTGAACGCTGATTCAAATGCGCGCCTCCCCGCTCTCTTCTGTGCCGGCGGGGCTGCAGTGCGGCTGAAATGACGCGAATCGCGTCATTTCCGGCATCGGGTAACGTGTGTACACCCGCGCTGCTCTGTTAGCTTCCAGCCCCGCACTGCGCATGCGTGCTGGAGGCATAACAGAGCGGCGCGGGTGTACACACGTCACCCGATGCCGGAAATGACGTGTGAAATGATGAAGAGGAGAGCCTGCCTGGGTGACTATGAATATAGTAGCCACTCATTAACATACCTAATGAGAGAGTTTAATAACGTTTTTATACATTTTCACCAGATGCATTTATGAGAAAAAAGGAGTGTAGGATAAGTGATAATATGCTCTAGGGACATGTTTTACTAGCTTATGAGGCGTTTTGGAGGTGACAGGATCCCTTTAAACTCCATCAGACCCAAAAGCTCTACACAGAATGGCTGGTGGCCACTTACTTCGCTCTCATCTATTCCACAACCTCAGAACAGCTGAACCATGATTTTAAATAAGCCCCTGTACTTTGTGTCACTCCAACCTTATTTATAAGAATTAGGCATACAGAAGATGATTCATACACCAAAAAACCATCCCTCTATCTCATGGAGAAATGTGCTCACCCATAAATATAAACCATTCAGAAAAAACAAGGTGATTTTTGCAAAAATATCCAAATTTTATTATAAATATTAGAAAATATTTTTTCCTTTCAGACCAGTAAAAATTACAATAATAACAGTGAGTATTTAATCAAAAAGTACATAAAAAATAAATCTACAAAAAATTCCAATTACATAAAAAAGACAAAAATGAAAAAAGAAAAGAAAATGTATACACAAGCCTAAACACAGTGAAGTGATCTCTGTTCAAGTAACCTTGTTATAAACCAATCTATGTGTTAAATAAAATCACAGTGATTCATTCTAAAGGGGGTGTCACACGCGTCAATATCGCCTGCACGATATCGACTGCACGTGACGTTGCAGCGATATTGACGCGTGTGACATACTGCATCAACCAGCGATAAATCGCTGGTTGATGATCGCCAGGTTTCAGAACCAGCTCTGAAACCTGGCGATTGTCGCCCGGTGGACACGCAGCATCGCTGCGTGTGACACCGGGAGCGAGCGATATTCCAGCTCCCAGCGCCTGTCACAAGCGCTGGGAGCTGGTCTCCAAGGTACACTGCGGGTAACTAGGCAGCGCGCGCTGCCTAGATACCCGACGTGTACCTTAGTTACCAGCCTCCTCCGCTCACCGGGTGAGCAGAGGAGGCTGGTAACTAAGGTACACGTCGGGTATCTAGGCAGCGCGCGCTGCCTAGTTACCCGCAGTGTACCTTGGAGACCAGGCTGCTCCCGCTTCCAGCAGTCTGGCAGCGGGAGCAGGACATCGTGGAAACGATATTTAAATCGTTTCCATGATGTCACTGGTCAATTGATCGCTGGTGAGTCTGTCTGTGTGACAGCTCACCAGCAATCAGCCGTCAATGTCGTCAGCGATCAGATCGCTGACGACATTGACGCGTGTGACACCCCCTTAAGTGTCACCTATCTCACACCTAGGTGATAAATCATAAATAAGACCGTACAAAGTGTAACTAAATAAACAAAGATCAAGAGGGGCTAATTACCTGGTGTGTATACAAGTGTAGCTGCACTCTACATGCATGTTTCGGCTCACGCCTTCATCCAGGAGTGAATACAGCTCCCAAGGTTCACCAGTATATCATGTGAAGTAACCTATCCCCAGCCAGTCACTTGCCACCTGACCTATACACAGCTGTCTAACATCTCCCACAATTACGCTCCTCCACCGGACCATATAGGGAATTCCGGTTCCATGGCTGCCTCCATGTCATGTACACACTCACCATGGAGACCGTAGTGCGGCGCATGCGCTAAGTCCAGCGCTTAGATCGGATCCCTCTAATGCGTCATTACGGGCGCCATGGATACGAGGCCAAACATCCGCCCGATCGGGCAGAAGTTGTCATCGCGATCCCGGCGCCCGCGGTGATTGACGCACGGGACGATCCTCTCACACGGCGCCGCTCCGCGCATGCGCACAAGGTCTCCTGGGGAACTTCATACTTTCTGGCAGAATCGGGCAGAATGCAAGGAAAGCGCTGCTTGTGAGTGGTAGGGGATATATGTATTCTACAGTCCTATTCTAAGCCTGCATAAGTACGGTAATCATAAGTACCTCTTGCAATACAAATATACAAAGATTGAAAGACTAAGTATAAAGTGATAATGTGCATTAATAACACATTATAACAATAATCATGATTGTGCTTATTATTAATATACAAAATAATATTCAAAGTGATCAAGTGCTTGGCATCATGTATACAAATATTGCATTGTAAAATCATAAAACAAACCAAAAAAACATTGCAGATATCCATCCAAAAGAGATATGACACACAGAAAGATGACTAAAACAAAGAGAAGATAATGGATGAAAAATATCCAACATAATAAATAAAGAGAAGGCAAACAGATAGAAATACACATGAGGGGAGGGAACAACATTGTTCCATATCCAAACGGCACAATTCTGTACCAACACATCATGCCTTCCATTTTCCTCCAATTTGATCTAAATGGTACATCCCATCTTCTTGTGCATCGGTGTCGATAGGTAGAATATCACAAAAGGAAAAGAACCATACTATAGGAACAAAAAAGTACATATTAGATAAATGGTGACATCCTGTCAAGGAATAAAAAAACATAATAAAATAAAGGTAAGATCATAAAAAATATAATAAAAAATTATTTTGGTAACTGCAGAGTATATATCATAGGAGACTTCAGAGGAAAGCTAATATTTTCATTCAGCCCATTGGGTTGGATAGTATTAAGTACCCAAATCCATTTCGTCTCACATTGTGCAAGAAGCTGACTCACGTTGCCCCCACGTACCCCCAGTGCTATTTTATCTATCCCTCTCACTTTAAAACCAGATGGATCACAGTTATGGAGTAGTTTTAAAATGTTTAGGGATGGTACGGAGTGCCTCTATTTCTTCCTCATTTTCCGCTTTTTCTGCTGCAATGATATTCAAGACGTGTTCCCGTACTCGTACCTTCATAGATCTCGTTGTGAGGCCTACATAGATTTTAGAACAAGGGCATGTTGCGTAATACACAACTGCCTTTGTAGAACAATCAATTTGTTGAGTTATTTTAAATTGTTTCCGCCCGTCAGAGGATGTGAAGTGTTGAGCCCTCTCTACATTGGGGCAAGCTATGCAGTTCCCGCATGGCTTGCAACCCCATTGTCTACCTCGACGGTTTCCAAATGGCAGAAAACTCTGATCGCTCTTATCGTAGTGGCTCCGTACAAGAATATCTCTTATATTTTTTGTTCTACGGGCCACAACTGTGGGCTTCGGAGTAAGGTACTGTTGCAAAATTGGATCAATCATCAAGAGAGGCCAGAATTTGTCTAAACATTCCTGCATTTTCTCCCAATTCGAATGATATTGAGTAATCATTCTCACCTTCTGTTCTCCACACGTTTTCCTGTTTGAGTATAGCAGTTCCTGTCTCTTGCTGTTTCTTGCTCTATTATATGCCTTTTTCACAGATCTCTTGCTGTAACCCCGCTCCAGAAACCTAAGTCTTAGCTCCCTCGCTCTCTTTTCAAAGTCTTCATTAGAAGAACAAATTCTTCTAATACGTAAAAATTGACTAGTTGGAGTTCACCACATGAGTGGGATGCGCAGATGAAGCCTGTAGGACAGAATTAGTCGCCGTACTTTTACGAAACAAATCCGTCTGAAGTGTTCCCGATGGATCTCTTCTCACCATGACATCAAGGAAATCAACCCCATCCCTGCTGGACTTATACGTCAGATGAATATTTCTTTCATTAGTGTTAAGACGTTTAAAAAAACCATCTAACTCCTCCACGTTACCTTGCCAAATCAGAAACACATCGTCGATGTACCTTGTCCAAAAGAGGACCCGGTCCATCGACAGTGACTGATCTGACATAAAGAGGTCCCTCTCCCACAGCCCCAGGAACAGGTTGGCATATGAGGGGGCAAACGCCGCCCCCATTGCCGTCCCCTGGAGCTGTAGGTAGAGGGACCCCCCCAAAGAAGAAAAAATTATGTCTAAGGGCAAAGTCCAGCAGTTCAAGGATGAACTCTCTTTCTTCCTTCGGTCGTGATGTCATGGATAGAAAATATTCTACTGCCTTTAACCCGTCAGAATGACGGATACTGGTATACAAGGCTTCAATGTCACAAGTCACCAGTAGTGAATCATCCCCAAGATGTACTGAGTCAATTTTTTCCAGGAAACTTCTCGTATCTTTAATATACGAGGGCAGTTCTTCCACTGGGGGCTTAAGCATATGGTCTATGTACTTACACGCTTTTTCTAAATAGTTACCAACCCCTGATACTATTGGCCTCCCGGGTGGATGGTCTTTTCCCTTATGTATTTTGGGTAAGAGGTATAAAGTTGGAATTTTTGGTTCCCTTACCCAAAGGGCCTCTACAAGTTGTTTTGTGGTCACCCCATTATCCACTGCTGTCCCTAAAATCTTTTTATATTCTGTGGAAAAGGAATTGTAGATTGTAAGCTCTTGTGAGCAGGGTCGTCATTATTTTTTGCTTTTTTTTTTTTTTTTTGCAAAC
Source organism: Allobates femoralis (assembly GCA_033576535.1). Classification (NCBI taxonomy): domain Eukaryota; kingdom Metazoa; phylum Chordata; class Amphibia; order Anura; family Aromobatidae; genus Allobates; species Allobates femoralis. The sequence continues at coordinate 78,980,391 of JARQOC010000003.1, read as the reverse complement.
TCTTTTTTTTTTTTTATTTTTATTATTCACAATATACACGCATAATTGCTTATCATGCAATTGGATACATCATAACATTCCATTAACTCCCTTTCCCTCCCCCTTCCTGTGGTTATCCAATCCATGACAACTTAGTCCCCTTTCTCCTTATCAGCGAAGATACCTTACGAGCCCGTGAAACCAATTTTCAAAGCACCCAAAGTATTCCCTAAATCCTCCAAGCAATACCACCCCGTGTTGCGGAAAGTTATCATCAATCCATCAATCTCCTCCCTGGTCATGCAGTGTACTATAAAATCCCTCCATGTGGCCATAAACTTCCTAATCTTATTGTCTTTGTCAGTCTCCGTCTCTAATTTGTCCAACGTCATTATGTGTTTCAATTCTGTTTGCAGACCTGTCACGTCAGGTGCTTGTACGTCCAACCATTTACGTAGAATAAGTCTCAGGAACGTTATTAGAATAAGATGCAGACATTTACGTTTCCCTGCCGGGACGGAGCTTCCTTCGAAGACATGAAATACATACGTCATTTTATTCAATGGCAAGTCCAGATCCAGCATTTCCTCTATCCAACTCTTTACCGTCTCCCACTTTGCTTGTATCCGTGAACATTCCCACACCCCATGAAACATATCCGTATTGCAGTCCCCACATTTAGGGCATTTCGTCATCCGTTCAGGATTAGTGGGAGTGGCTGGTATGTTAAAACCCAGTATTGCTTTATGTATCATTCTATAGTGAGTGTCCCGCCACTGTTCATCTGTCACATGCTTGCGCAAATCATTCCACCCTATCAAAATGGCCTCTCCTGCTCCGTCCTCGTCCAGTCTATTGTCCCAACTTGTGAGGAGTCGTGTCGGTCCCGCGGGTAGCAGTCTACCACGCAGCGTAGAGTGTATAGAGGATATCGTGGGCATGGGCGCCCGTGGTGATAACAGCTCATCCAGTGCAGAGGGATGGCATTCCCTCCTTACGTCTCGCAAGCGCGCCATCAAGTGGTGTTTGATCTGGGCGAATTGTAGCATATGTGTGGGTCCCAGTCGCCATTTTGTTAATGTCTCCTCTACTGACATCCACCTTATTTCTGAAGTCTCTATCAGGTCGCCCAATAGTCTGATCCCCCTGTTCCTCCATATTTTAAATAGGGCATTATCAGTCCCCTGAGGAAAGTCTGGATTGTTCCAGAGAGGAGTGTATTTTGACGTCCGCCACGCCAATCCCATTCGACATCTGACCGCCTTCCAGGCTGCCCTGGTGTCCCTGAACACTATGGATTGTTTAACGGCGGGTTCTAACACCCCTCCCTGGGCCTGTAAGACCGCCCTCAAATCCCACGGCGCGCACCACTGTTTCTCCAGGGCGAAGTCCGAGTATACACTCGTTCCCCGCAGCCAATCCACCACATGCCGCCACACACATGCCAAATTATACCCTCGTATATTGGGGAGATTCAGGCCTCCCTTCTCCTTATAAAACATCAATGTCCGGAGCCCGATCCTATGTCTCCTTCCCCTCCAAAGGAATCTGGAGATAGCTCTATTAAGCCTTGTCACATCTGCGTGGCGGAGTAGCAGCGGTATCGTCTGCATGGGATACAGCAAGCGTGCGAAGGATATCATCTTGACAAGATGGACTCTCCCCGTAAGAGACAACGGCAAGGCACCCCACCTCTCCAGCTCCTGTTCCACTCTCTGTATGATAGGATGGTAATTCAGATGGTAGATATCCCTGGCGTCTCTACTCAACATGATACCTAGATACTTTATTGCCTTGGTGTTTATGGTGATCCCCATGAATGTGCTCCGCCGCCGCTCATCTAGCAAAACCCTCCTGCCAGTGTCTGTCAAAGGCATGATTTCACACTTCGTTAGATTCAAGCGAAATCCCGATATTTTATAGAACGTCTCAAATCTCTCCAGGGTCCCAGGGAGGTCGTTAGCAGGGTTCGCCATGTACAAAATAATATCGTCTGCAAACAAATTGGCTTTCAGAGTGCTACTTCCTACCATTATGCCTTCATAGCTGTGTGGACCATTTAGGAACCTGGAGAGAGGTTCGACAGCCAAGTTGAACAATAACGGCGACAGAGGACATCCCTGTCTCGTTCCCCTTTGCAAATTGATAACCTCAGATAAGAATCCCGGGGTGTGCACCCTGGCCCTAGGGTTGGCATAAAGGACTCCCAGGAAACGGCGGAAACCCCCCGTCACCCCCATCTTGTCCAATATCTGCTCCAGCCATGGCCATCCCACGCTATCAAAAGCCTTTTCGGCGTCGAGAACAACCACGGCCGGAGCTTTCCCCCCCTTCCTGGTCTCGAAACGCACAGCCTCCAGGACCATCATTGCTCTCCTCACATTTGCGACTGCCGCTCTTGCCCTCACGAATCCTGCCTGTTCTCTCCCTTTCCATCGGGGCAAGAGACCTGCCAGTCTGTCCGCCAAGATCTTAGACACGATCTTCAGATCCTGGTTGATCAGAGAGATAGGTCTATACGCTGCCAGGTCCTCCGACATCTTCCCCCCCTTGGGCAACAACTTTATATATGCCGTATTGAGCTGAGCCGGGATCTCCCCACCTTCCAGAAATTTGTTATAAAGGGATCTTAAATGAGGAGTGACCTGCTCAATCAATATCTTGTACAGGCTAGCACCGAAGCCATCTGGACCAGGCGCCTTATTAATATTGAGATGTGTAATGGCCTCTTTTATCTCCCCCTCGGTAATCTCCCCATTAAGCTCCTCCAGCTCATCCCCCGTGAGTACTGGCATCTGCGCTTCCTCCAGCCATTGACTTCCCAGGTCATAGTCATGTGGTCCCGCTCTATACAAGGATGCATAGTAAGAACCCAGGATGGAATTGATTTCCTTCGGATCCGACGTTATGTGCCCCGCCGCATTCCTAAGAGAGACAATATGAGTCATAGAGTCCCATCCCTTGGCCAAATGTGCCATTAACCTCCCTGCCTTGTCCCCGTATACATGTAGCTTTGCTTCCCAATCTGATTTCCCCATTATTTCTCTTCTCTTGGCCCAAGTGTCAAATTCCTCCTTCGCCTTCAGCCAATCAGCTTTTGTCAAGGCCGACGGACCCATTTGGTAACGCGTGTATCCCTCCCGCACCTTATTACTCGCAGCGAGGTAGGCATTTCGTGTTTGCTTTCTAATCGTGGCCGTGTATGACATAACCCTCCCTCTTAAGACCGCCTTGGCCGTCTCCCAGAACAGTACAGGGTCCAAAGTCTCCGGAGGATTATAAATCACGTAGTCTGTCCACCATTCCCCCAGTCGCGCCGCCAACTCCTTGTCATTTTTTAAGAAATGCGGGAAACGCCATATAAAGTCCGAGCCCCTCGGGAATGTATCGCGTAGCGTCAGGTTTACTGGACTGTGGTCCGAGATTACCAATTCAAGAATGTCGGCAGCCTCCGCCTTAGGAAGCAAGTCCTCACTAACATAGATCGAGTCGATTCTGGACCATGTCTCATGCGGATGTGAGAAATGGGTGTATTGACGCTCCACCGGATGATGTAGCCGCCAAACATCCTGTATATTCAAATCTTCCACTAAGCCTCGTAATGACCCCACTTTCTGAGTCGCCGATTTCTCTCTCGCCTTCCCCCTCGTGGCAGTACGGTCCTCTGCAGCTTCCATCACCTCATTCATGTCTCCCCCCACCACCAGGTTGTCCAGTCCGTTCCTCGATATTTTAGGCCCCAGCTCCTTGAAGAAAGAAGCCCTATCCACATTAGGAGCATATACGTTATGGATATTCAACACCCCACACGGTGTGTCCAAGACCACTTGCACGTGACGCCCCTGTTTGTCGTGTTGGCAGCGTATCAACTTATGTGGGAACCCCTTACCCACCAGTGTGAGTACGCCTGCTTGATGACCTTCAGCCCCTGAACCATACACTTCCCCCACCCACAATTTGTTCATCCTATAAGAGTCGTGTTGGGGTAGGTGCGTCTCTTGCAACAATGCGATGTCTGCCCCCAATCGCCGCAGATGTCTAAGAACCATTAGCCGTTTCTCCGGGGACCGTAGTCCCTTGATGTTCCAAGAAACAATTTTAACCATGGTCCGTCTGGTGCCGGTTCAACATGTGCATACCAGTAATGAAAATACTAGAATAATTACAGTGTTTCGCTTTTGCGTCTGCCCTGGTAGATCCCCACTGACTGATCAGATAAACACTTGTTCCCATCCCAACCAAAAAACACCCTGACCAAACATCCTCCCGATAAACTTCCCCCATTCCTCCCACCTCTTCCCTTCCCTTCCACCTCCCCCCTTTCCCGTAGAGCATTCCAAAGTCTCGTGACTCCCTGTTTTTCCATCATGGATACCTCTCCTATACACCCTCCCAACCTGTGATTACAGACTATAACAATATCCCCGGTAAATCAGCCAAGATGTGTTTGTCGTCCTACTCCGTCCTCCGATATCAATGTGGCCAACAGCTAGGAGGAGGAACCAGCATGTCTCCATATCCGCCCATCGTCCACAGCCCTCCCCCCCACAATACGTGTGGGAAGAGAAGAAAGAAAAAAAAAAAAAAAAAAAAAAAAAACACCCCCCCCACAGCTGTATTCAGAGGGAAGAAAACTCCACCTGGCCGTTATAAGTTTCTGCCTCGGCATATCGCTGCCAAGACTGCCTGCGTGTTCAGTGCAATGTCATATATCTCCACAGCAGACCTCACACTGGGCCTTCTCCAGGGCTTGCCGTTCTATCTCTACCTGCATCATTTCTTCCTCCGTTACTTGAAGGCGATCCACGTGGCGACCTCATAAAAGCCCTCATGGCCTCGTCTGGATCCCTCCATCTTCAGAAAGTGCCGTCGTCGCCTCTCGTCCTCAGTATTGCGGGGTATTGGAGTTGAAATTGTATTCCTCTTTTGAACAGCATGCCGCATACCTCACTGAATGCTCTCCGTTGCTTCGCCACAAGTACTGAAAAGTCCTCATGTATGACCACTCTGTGGCCCTGAATTTCAAGGGGCCGCCGTCTGGCTCTGAAAGCCCGCAGTATTTTGTCCTTGTCCTTGTAATCTAGATATTGGCAATCGCCTGACGAGGACCTCTGGGCATTCTATTATTACGTTTGCCCCCTTCACTGTCAGAGGCCGCTTGGTACCCCTCTCTTTGTGGACCCAGCCTGTGTGCTCTCTCCACTTTGCATGTGGTGTCTATACCCAGGGCTGTGGGCAGTTCTTTTTCAAATATAGCATCTAGTTGCTGGAAGGCAATGGACTCAGGCAGGCCATTGAGGCGCAGATTACTCCTTCTGGATCTATTTTCTAGATCCTCCATTTTATTAGCCATCCATGTGTTTTGCTTTTGTACCTCCACCAGCTCCTGCTCCTTAGCAATGAGCCTGTCCTCCAGATCCGACACCCTCTGTTCCAGTTCATCAAGTCTGCTGGCATGTTTGGTCGCTGTTTCCTGCAGTTCCTCCACCACCTCCTTTACTGCCTCCCTCACCGCAGCTGTGATGTCCTCTCTGAGAGCCTCATATAGCTCCTTTGTCCCAGCCACAGCGGCACGTGACCTGCCCGAGCCCCAGTCTCCCTCCTCCGTTCCTCCGGTGCTCCCTCCTCTTGCTTGCCCCTGGGTACCTTTTCCTCCTCCCTGCTCTCTGCGGTCTGTCCTGCGTGTCTGAGGAGATTCCGGCACCGCGCTCTCCCCCTGCAGCTCCGACGGGTGCCGCCATCTTGGACTTCTCTGTGTGCTGCGAGGGCGGCCGTGTACTCGCTCCCCTGCCGCCTCCTGTGCTGCGCAACCACCTCTCCACGATGGCGCTGCTATCCGGTGCCCTCCAGCAACCACCACAGCCGGTTAGTGTCGGTCCGGGGGTCTGTTTTGACGGTCTGCGGCCGGTGAGTGTTGGGAGCTCCCTCACTCCCGACTATCCGCAATGGCGCCGGAAGTCATTTTTTGCTTTTTAATTGTCTTCCAAAACTGTTTCTTATGACCGTGTGTATATGAATCTGATTTGTAAAGCGCTGCATATGTTGGTTCTATATAAATAAAGAATAATAATAATAATAATAATAATAATACACTGTGTGGAAATCCCTCTAGTACAGCATGAGTTAATGGCAGTTCTATTTCCCTAGCCTTCCAGGTGGTGCTACTGATAGTTTCATTCTATACCTGGAAGTTGTGCTGTTCAGACCTAATTGTTTGTGTTGGTGTGAACTTTCCCTTTGGAGTTGTTGTGCCCAGGTTCAGTGGAGGGAGGTGAGAGGGAATAGCTCAGGGCTGGTGGAAGTGTTTGGGTTTAGGGTGGAGACCAGAGCCTTGTTACCATCAGAGAAACCTTCGGGATCAGTACTATTCAGGGTTCCTCGTCTAAGCACACAATAGTTTTCCCTGGTCACCAAGCCTATAACTGCCATTCCCTCACCAGCATTTCCACCACACTGTGACAAGACCGGAGTGTAATACCTGGAAGCAGCCCATAGATTTTTAGATGCTGGGACCGTGCTTGTAATTTTGGTTATCACACCCACCGGGGCGTGTTAACCACAGAAAAAGGGGGGATATGGACTCTGAGAGAATGCCACATCAGACCAGATGGTGCCAAATTAACATACGAAATTGTAAGTTATAAAATGAATTTTATCAACTTTTACATGACAGTATTAGGCTGCTTTCATATCAGTGGTTCTCAGCATTTGCAGCCGTTTTGCCTGATCTGCCGGATTCCGGATCACTTGCGGCAATTAATTCCCTGTAGCAGGGGTCCCCAACCACCGGGGCCGCAGACCAGGACTATACGCAGTATGCTCTGCGGTGGCTCAGAGCAGTGGATGCTACCCGCCTCCCGCAACTGCAGCATTACGGCACCGCTCTGCTCTCTGCCTCAGCTGCGTGCGTAGATGTAGGTGCGGAGCAGGCGGCCAATCGCAATGCAGCAGCCGGGCCCTGATTGGCCAGTGGTTGCTGCACTGTGATTGGTTGACGGCTGTGCCCGTACATCTACGCACGCAGCTGAGGCAGAGAGCAGAGTGGCGCTGTAATGCTGCAGGCGTGGCGGGTGAATCGGTGAACAAAGTGTGTGTGTGTATGGGGGCTGCATGGGGATAATGATGGGGGACACTTGGAGGCTGCAAGGGGATGAGGATGGGGGATACACTATTGGGGGCTGCAAGGGGATGATGGGGATATTATGTGCTGCAAAGGGATGATGGGGGCTGCAAGGGGATGGAAAAATAAGACATTCCCTGAAAATATCCTCCATAGCCCCGCCCCTATGCCACCGACTCATTCCCCTGCCAGGCCACCGAAAAATGGTCTTGCATGAAGCTGGCCTCCGGTGCAAAAAATAGAGTTAGGGACCACTGCCCTATGGGACTTGCGGACTTGTGTGGCGCTTATGGTTTTGCACCTACGGCGAGTTGTAAAACCACTGCTAGCAGCGTTTTTGGTCTATTGCCGCAAGTACCGTATTGTGGCAAAACTGCAAGTCCCGCACATGTCCGCAAGTCCCATAGGGAATTCATTAGGCCTAATGCAGTCTTACCACAAGTGATCCAGCAGATCAGGCAAAACTGCTGCAAATGCTGAGAACCGCTGATGTGACCGTAGCCTTAGCTCAGACAGGGATGCTTAGGAATGAACTCTGAAGCTGCAGCGACAGATAGTGATAGTTTGGGGGCATAAAGTAGCTGACAGTTTCCCTTTAACTATTTTGTGTGATATTACTCTCTGGTTTCAGGGTATACAAATTAAAAGTTTCAAAATTGTGAAATTTTCACCAAATTTCAAATATTTTCCCAGATAAACGCAAAAAAAGTCTTATATTTGCCACTAACATTAATAATAATAATAATAATAATCTTTATATAGTGTCAACATGTTTCGCAGCACTTTGCAATTCAGAGGGGACATGTACAGTCATAAGTAACAATGATATAAATACAATACAATAATTAAAGCAAGGAAAAAAAATGTTGAAGTCCAATATGTCTCAAAGACAATCTCAGAATGACAGATCTGTTGAGCGTCCCTGGGTTAAAACCTCATAAAGTCACACTGGGCAGAATTGCAAAAAATGGCCCAATCATTAGGGTCATAACAGGCTCAGGGGTGAAAGGGTTAACACTTGTTTAGCACTCATTGCTTGGTTTTTAAAATATTATGCAATAGTTGTATATGGACATTGAATATGCGATGTAATGTAATCAATGAAATATTGTGCTTTTGTCTGTTACCCTAGAGCTCCAATGGACCAGTGAAGAAATCCATGCGGGAGAAGGCGGTGGAGCGCAGGAATGTAAATAAGGAGCACAACAGTAACTTCAAAGCCGGATACATTCCCATTGATGAAGATCGTCTGCATAAAACCGGCCTGAGGGGCAGAAAGGGCAACCTGGCTATTTGTGTGATTGTCCTCCTGTTCATCTTGGCTGTCATTAATTTAATTGTAAGTACAGGCCACAAACACTAAAATGTACCGTCTGTGTCATTTGTTACAGAAAATCCGCTCCTATGCGACGTGACAACACTACCACCTGTGTCTGTAGCAGAGCCACAAAGAGACTTGTCTAAGGAGCCTATGTGTTACCAAGGAGTTAATCCAATAAATATTACAGCCAATAAGAGATAACTCAAGAGTGGTTCCCGGTATTCACAAAAGTTGACCTGTCCCAACGCAGAGCCTAGAGGTGATCCATGGGCGGCATTTACATATAATGGAGTCTGTCGGGTTCTGTCCATGTCTGGGGAAAATCGTACTGCGTTTAATGCTATTTATCCCAATCGAGATGTGACCATACACCAAGCGACGGGGCTTGTTTATTGCCAGGTTAACCTTGGGTTCTTTTTTACACATATATCTGATTTCTGTCCTATCCAGCGAATATCAAACTTAAAGGGAATGTGTCATAATTTTATTAGTCCTAAAACGTTTTAAACCCCCTTGTGCAAAATGTTGTAAAGGTACATCAGCACTGGTGTGTCTTTTTATATACAGAGCCTAGGAACAGAACTCTCTCCACACTCTGTGTCTAACATCACAGCCAGAGCTCAGCTCCAATCGCTGCTATTATCCTTCTAAATGTCACTGTCAATCACTAACTGGCTCCCATAGGTCCCCAAGAACATGCACTGGTGGGTTACCACAGTCACTATGGGCTCTCTGAACACCCCAGCGATACCAACTTGGTACTCCTGTGAACTTGGTCATAGGAAAATCCCTTTAAGGGTGGAGGCACACGGGCTTGAGACTCGCGAGTGCAATGCGAGAAAAACTCGCATGGCATTCGGAACAGGACCAGGATCAGTAAATGATACTGGTCATATTAGTGCGTTTTCAATGCACATAACTCGCATTACGAGTGAAATGCGAGTTCAATTGCTGCATGCTGTGATTGAAAGCGATGTCCTCGCGTGAGTGCCCATTGTAAGTAAATGGGTGCGAGAAAATGTGCCTCCGGAGTCTTTCGAACCTCGAGATGTTGGATCCTTCAAAGGCTTGCTGTGGTGCATAAACCTACTATTCTGCCACCCCTAAACAGTGCTCTCAAGCAGAAACGACATACATAGACATACATGAAGACTAATTTTCAAACAGTCTTGTTTACTGATGAGTGTCGACAACCCTGGATGGTCCAGATGGATGGAGTAGTGGATGGTTGGTGGATGGCCACCATGTCCCAACAAGGGTACGACGTCAGTAGGGAGGTGGAGGAGTCATGTTTTGGGCCGGAATCATTGGGAAACAGCTGGTAGGCCCCTTTAAAGTTCCTGAAGGTGTGAAAATGACCTCTGCAAAGTATATAGTTTCTGACTGAGAACTTTCTTCCATGGAACAAATGGCAAAAACATGCCTTTAGGAGCAAAATCATTCCTCATGCATGTCAATGCACCATCTCATGCTGCAAAGAATACCTCTGTGTCATTGGCTGCTATGGGCATAAAAGGAGATAAACTCCTGATGTGGCCACCATCTTTTCTGACCTCAATCCTATAGAGAACCTTTGGCGTATAATCAAGCAAAAGATGTATTAGGGTGGGAGGCAGTTCACATCAAAACAGCAGCTCTGGGAGGCAATTCTGACATCATGCAAAGAAATACAAGCAGAAACTCTCCAGAAACGCACAAGATCAATGGATGCAAGAATTGTGAAGGTGATATCAAAGAAGGGTTCCTATGTTAACATGTAACTTGGCCTGTTAGGATGTTTTGGAGTTAAAGGGATCCTGTCCCCTCCAAAACGCCTCCTAAGCTAGCAAAACATGTCCCTGCAGCATCCCATCACTAATCTCACACTTTTGTCTCCTAAAGGCATCCTGTGAAAGTGCATAAAAACGTTTTAATACGGGAACATACCTATAGCATAATTGCGTTCCGTTCCTGGCTTCAAGACTGGCAAATCCTCGCAGCGCACAGTGTGGACACTGGAAGGATTGTTAAGTCTTTAGTCACACTGAGTGGCTGCACAATTATCATTCTACACTACACAACCCCTTTAAAACACCAAAACCTAGACAAAACAGGAGTACCTGCAGTAATAAATTTGCACATTCTTCCTTCTCTCTACAGGCAATGTTCTTACTTTAGGATGTGTGATATGTTCATGTGTTTTTCTAGATCACATTGGTAATATGGATTGTCATCCGTATTGGACCTAGCGGCTGTGAAAGCATGGAATTTCATGGCAGCGGATTACTACGGTTCAAACAAGTTTCTGACATGGGAATAATACATCCGTTATACAAGAGCACCGTGGGAGGACGACGCAGCGAAGATCTGGTGATCACGGGCAACAATCAGCCTGTAAGTTGCCTACATAACCCTTAAATACTGACTGGACCGTAGAATTGTTTCTATTCTTCCAAACTCTTTATTTAGTTCCTTCTTTGTGGTTTTCAGACTTTACCTAGCAGCATTACTATTGGACATTACTGCCTCTATATATTGCAGCATATATAGTCACGTGTGATTCCAGTTTGCATATATTATGTTTTCCCATTATTACACAGATGTTGTCCAGAAATGTTTTTTTTGGTAGAGCTGAGCAAAAAGATCTACATATCCCTGGCACCAGCAGCTATGTTGGCAGTCCTCCGAGGCTGTCAGATCAGAGCCAGAGAACCTGTCCAGCATCCTCGGTGCTTGTCTGATTAGTATATCCCACAGGGTCGTCACTGTGGAGGGGACGGACTCATGCGCCAGGTGTGCTTCCATAGTCAGAAGAGGCATTAGAGATGCTGGATAATAGCGGGATGTTCTCAGGACTCTTGTCTGGTGACCATGGACGACCAATGTTGACCAGTGTTGCCGCTGCAAATTTTTTTATTTGAAAGAGCAGCCATCGTTTTAATTTTTATGTCATAAACTAATAGTATACATGAAAATAAGCAAATTTGAATTGTACTATATTTGTCGATTTATAAGGTGCACCGTATTATAAGACGCACCCCAAATTTGGTGAAGGAAAAGAGAAAAAAATAATTTCTAATGTTAAATGGGGTCCGTCTTATAATGCCAGTGTCCATTTTACAATCAGTATATATGTCCCCCTTCCTCGTACATGTGGTCCTCTTCCCTGGTATATGTTGTCCCCATTCTAATATACGTGCTAATAATATTACTGAGCTGCAATTCATGCTCTAGTCTCCAGGCTTCCAGAAAATGGCGGCGTATGCACAGACCGTGATCTGCAACCATTTTCTGGAAGTCTGGACATGAGCCTAAATTGCAGCTCGGCAATGCATACTGTGATATGGATAATGGCGGCGGCAACCCACCCTCTGTGCTCCCCCACAACCCACCCTGGGTTAAGATTTCTCATTTCTAATTTTTAAGATTTGGATATTAAGACGCACCCCCGGTCACCCCTAATTTGGGGGAGGGGGAGAGTGCATTTTATAATCTGAAAAATACGGTATCTTATCAGACAAATCTGCTTCTTTTTACTCTTGGATTGATTTTCCTATTCTCTTGTAAAATCAGTCTTCAGTGAATACAGATATACCCATTACTGAGGTAGGAGGTGACAGTTGTTGCTCATAAGATCTATAGAGATAGTTGGAGGAGCAGTAGGCAGAGACAGGCATTCTGCTGCAAGTTATAGTTATGCTTTAAGGATCAGTCCAAGAGAATAAAGAAGCAGATTTCTCTGATACGATATATTACAAAGTTGATTATTTTTTTTGTGTACTATTGATTAGTGAAATAAAACTTAAAGTGACGGTTCTTAATGTTGTGTTCAAAGGTGATTCTGCAACAAGGTTCGACGGTATTGAAAGTGGACAAGAACAAAACCTCCATCACCAGTGACATCGGCATGGAGTTTGTGGACCCTCGGACCCAGAACATTTTGTTCAGCACAGACTATGACAAACATGAATTCCATTTACCAAAAGGAGTAAAAACACTGAATGTCCAGAGAGCATCTACAGAGAGGGTAATATACATATAGCTACATTGCCTTGTTTTTTTTTTATGTACATGTCATATTCCTTACAGGTAGAGAAACCCATGTTGTCCTTAGTTAAAACATACAAGTGCAGTTTTTCATATATCAGATGTTGCAGATTCTTTCAGATTTTAGTTACAGATTTGATTTTGTGCCCAAATTCTGAATGAATACACTAGCATGTCACCGGTAATCTATGTGAATGGGAAATTGTGCCTTTTGTTTTTATGCTCTGGAAAAAACATGTATGGTTTAAAGGGATCCTGTCACCCCAAAACGCCTCCTAAGCTATCAAAACATGTCCCTGCAGCATCCATTCACTAATCTCACACTCCTTTTTGCTCAAAAATGCATGATGTGAAAGTGGATAAAAATGTTATATAACTTACTCATTAGCGATGATAATGAGCGGTGGCCATATTCTTTAGTGACCCAGGCGGGCCATCCTCGTCATAATAGCATGCCTTAATAGGCGTGATCTTCAATGCCTATTGTAAACAGCGCATCCCAGCTCTCCTCAGCGCTGGTGAGGCTGCAATGGGGCTGTAATGACGCAAATCGCGTCATTTCCGGCATCGGGTGACATGTACACCCGCGCCGCTCTATTAGGCGTCCAGCACGCATGCGCAATGCGGTGCTTGAAGCCTATAATAGGATATAGCCACTGCTCATTATCATCGCTAATGAGTAAGTTATATAACGTTTTTCTCCACTTGCACAGGATGCTTTTCTGAGCAAAAAGGAGTGTGAGATTAGTGATAGGATGCTGCAGGGACATGTTTTGATAGCTTAGGAGGCGTTTGGGGGAGACAATATGTTGCGTATTACGATGTAAGAGTTTTGGATGAGATTTCTGGAGAAAACATCCCAGCCATGGCAGTTTATGCTATAGATTTGTATTGTGGTCTGAGCTGCTCAGATCCATTGAGCTCACTCAAAAGGAGCCAGCCATCCAGAAGTGAAGCCAGTACCTTACAGGCACTGGGATTCTGAATGCAATCATACCTTTGCTTCCATTTTTTAAAGCATACTTACTTTGCAGTAACTTTGTGATGCATGACTAAAACTATTGCACAGGGCTGCATAGTCTGTTTCATATCTCCTGTTTTTCTCTGTATACTTCAGATTACCAGCAGCGCAAGCAGCGATCTTAAAATTAATGTTGATGGGCAAATCACTGTACGTGGAAATGAAGGAGTGTTTATAATGGGAAAGACCATTGATTTTCGGACTGGTGGAAACATTGTACTAAAAGCAGTAAGTGTTTACAATTCTTTATTCATTTACAATAATGCATTCCTTATTGAGTTTGGAGTTTGTATCTTTATTTTATTGTCTGCAACAACTAAAAACATGGATAATAGTTGCAATTAGCATTACTTGATCTGAAAGCCTTGGGCGGTTATAAGTAAGCCTGGATATATATCCTAAATTAAATAAATGTTTGCTAATGGGTTATTCCCATCTCAGCCATTCATAGGAACCACTGCCTCCAAGCACCAGTGACAGTAGATGGCTGCACTACACTGTTTCTCTAACTCCCATATAAATAAATTAGTGTTCAGTTTTGCAGCTGAAAAATGGATCATCAAAAAAAAGCATGAAAACTGCTGCGTGTGAATGTAGCCTAGGGTGGGAAATGCAGCTGCCCCTGATCCTGGTACATGGCCCTTCCAGCCTGCTACATAGCCGCCATCTTGGTATACCATCCCCCAGCCTGGTATGTCATCCCTCTGCAGCACCGCAGCATCCTCCTGCCATGGTTGACCATGTGACCAGCGTGTGCAGCGCTGACGTCATTGTCCTGCACTGCTCACATGATCAGCTGCCGGCACAAGACAGGAGGACGCCGCGGTACCTGCTCCATCCAAGTCTTATTGTATAAGCCGAGTGGGGCTTTTACAGCATAAAAAATTTGCTGAAAATCTGCTTATACACAAGTATATATTTATAACTTTGATTTACAACACTAAATATTAAGCCTGGGCACCTAAATCCTCTCATGTCTTTCTCCCACCAGGAAAACAGCATAGTTCTGAATGGCAGCGTGATGGTCACTCCTTCCCGGTTACCCACCTCCACCGGGGAGCTGCTGTACGATGATGGGACTGAGCGTTACAAGCTGTGTATGTGCGCAGATGGGACACTATTCAGGGTACTGGTGGAGAGTCGTAACATGGGCTGCCAAACTTCAGTTAACCCTTGCGGTGCAACATTTTAAAGCGTGAAACCAAGCCATTGATTCCTTCAGTGGGTGTTTCTGTTGTGTGACTGTTTGGGATGCTGTTCTATATTGCAGCCTTTTTTACAATAATATCATCAGTTTCATATACTTGAAATTACATCCCCATATACATGTTCAGGAATTTACAGTCTTTCTGTCCAGGATTGCATGTGAATCTGCAGACATTTATTTCTATATATGTAGGCTTTCCAATAACACTAACCTAAATATTAGAGACAGGCGGATTGATTCCTGGGACGCTGATCCTTTGGGTAGGTCAGTAGTCTCTGGCCGCTGTATGGGAGGCTCGTGAATCTCTTACTTTTTTGTGCATGATACACAGGTGACATTACATCCGTCTAGATCCTAAATCGCATCGGAAAGTAAGAGATTCGCTGAGCTCCTATTACCAGACTGGCCGATGGACCAGAGTCGCATGAATCTATACACCCAACTCTACCAAAGGTGATCATTTACATGAGATTTTAGCAGGAACAGACCCCCATATTATGTATATGAGGGTTTCCTGACGCTCCCACGATGGCAGATGTCAAGGAAATAAAGGATTGGGCATGTTGAATTTCTTTATGGCCAATAGTTATTCTCCCGGGAGAGTCAAGATGCTTCCAGAAAATGGAGTGGATTTGGCCCTGGGGTATAAGTGTGTGACCACCTTTTTAGCTTTTTTTGTTTTTGTTAACAACAAACCTAATTGACTTTTCAGGCATTTGACATAATTCCAGTATTTTCACTGCATAATGTCCAGGAGAGAACAGGTCTGGGGAACTCGCTATCTACCTTATGGAGAGGAGTTTGTCTGCAGCCATAAGGAGACAGAGAAGTTGATAAGGAGACTTATAGCCACAATGGTCCTCTGGGAAATACGCAAATTGTCACTTCAATGAAGAAGTGGATGAACTCTAGCTCCACCTTTAGGTAGCAATCCTCATAGTCATAGTTGAAACTTTTACAAGCCTTTTAATATGACCAAGGATTTGTGCCAGATCAGAACCCCCAAACTACAGACGCTGTGTTTTGGGGTAACTGCCCATCATCAGTGCAGTGTGTGAAGGGCAGTTTCCCTGAAACGCAGCGTCTGTAGTTTGGGGTTCTGATCTGGCACAAATCCTAAATCATATTAAAAGGCTTGTGAAAGAGTCAACTATGACTTTGTGGATTGCTACCTAAAGGTGGCGCTAGAGTTCATCCACTTCTTCATTGAAGTGAGAATTTGCAGGAGAGAACAGATCAAAGCCAGGTATAGCTTTACGTTAAAATGGAAAGACACTGTAGATAATCATGGTAAACAATATTTCTACAGTGTAATGTCTGCATTGTAAACGTGAGTTAACGGTACAAAGTCTGTGTGAAATATATGGATAGTGAATAACACAACCAGTCTCCTGTACTGGTCATAGACATGAGACATGGATCTGATATTGGCAGATGCAGTTTTTTCCAGTGAAATTTAATATTAGTTGTGTGTGTGACCAGCAGACATTGCAGTATTAGCAGATCTCGCCTAATTCATCTGGATCTGCCAATGTTCTGCATATACATACACTATATGGACATACAGTAAATATTGAAAGACTCAGTATATACACATTATCAGATCCCATTCTTCATCCATAGGTATCAATATGGAGTTTTCCCCCTTTTTGAAGCTTCAAAAGCTTCCACTCTTTTCAGATTTTGGAGTGTATTTGTAGGAATTTTTGCTCATTCATCTAGAAAGACAAGTCATGAAAAACAACCCCCATAGCATAATACCTTCTCCAGCAAACTATAGATTTTGCACGATGCAGTAAGGTAACGTTCTTCTGGCATTCACTGATCTGAGACCTGTCCTCTGACTGTCAGATACAGAAGCGTGACTCCTCATTTCCACTGCCTGATTCCAGTGATGGCTTTACACCACTCCATCTTACTTGTCACTGTGCTTAGTGATGTAAGGCTTCCATGCAGTGGTTTGGCTATGGAAACCAATGCCATGATGCTCCCTAGAGGAAATTGAACTTCTGCAGTTACTGAATCCACAGAGCGTTGGTGACTTTTCTGCACTATGCACCTCAGCAGTCGGTGACTCCACTCAGTAACTTTGTATTGTCTTCTTGTCCTGGTTCCTAAATTATTCCACTTTTCTATATTACGACTCACACTTCATCATAGGATAGATAGGAGAGAAGTAATGGCATCAACTGACCTGTTACACCAGGACTGCCTTGGTATCTGTGATCTCTATAGGATGAGCCATACTGTCAGATGTTAGTACAGACAGACTGCACGGCGAGGGGCCGATGTTATATACACGTGGTAATGGGACTGAATGAAAAAAACTGAATTCAATGATTAATATGAACATCCCAATACTTTTTCATACAGTGTATGTCATATGGCCATACTTACATATTCTTTTAATCATTGTTTCTTTTGCTGTACCCTAAATTATCCATTTGGATGGAATCATCAAACAAACGTTCATAGGAGCAGTTGTTTGCGATTTTTGGCCCTTGTAAACATAATGATCACCTGACGCACAAGAAAAACGCTCATTCATCGGGTGATTGAATCAATTATACCAATAGTGAAGTGTTTATCAGCAGCACATCACCCAGTGTAAACAGTGGTGTAATAATCATCCGTCACCTGTCAGTTCTCATCAGCCGGTGCAGAGAGGCCAGTAAACATGCGCCCTATTAACGTGTGTACAGTGGACTGGCGCTCATGAACAGGCTGAAATCAACCGTCTGAATGGAGCTAACCTGGAGAATGGTTAGATTGGTTTTAGAAGATATGACAGTCAGTTATTCTATATTGAATGGCATAAAGTATAAGTCTGGTTGTGTCTGTAGGGACTCGCCCCATGCAGCCTCTGTATTAATGTGTTTATTCATTTAAAACCTTTTTCTTTTACACTTTTTGTCTGCAGGATGATATAAAAAACATATATTTGCATCCAGAAATAATTAGACAATGATCTCTGGTCTCTGTGGAACAACACATTGGATTTAAAACAAAGCCAACAAGATATGATTGAAGTGTCTTTTCATTTACAGTATTTTGTGTTTTATAAGACGTTTTTAGGTGACAACTGGGTCTATTTTATAATCCAGTTTTATCTTACCCTGTGGGGGGGTAAAGCGGTGATGGTGTGGGGTCACATAGAGCAGGGTCACCAGCGGTAGTAGGAGTTGGGCGATGCAGGGAGTGTCCTAGACACACTCAATGACAAGCCGAGAGCTCAATCTGAGCACACACCGCATCCGGGCGTGATTTCTTTGAAGCCCGCACTGCTGACATTTACTCGCAAGCAACCCTTGGGAAGGCTAACGACCAGTGCAACATCACCAGATTTCTCCTGCATCGCCAGGAGTCCTGGATACTCGCTGCACCGCCCGCAGCAACACCCCAATTCTATCACTGCCGCCAGCTCCCATGCAGCTGTGGGACAATTCACCCCAGTCCACCGCGCGCTGACCCGACCCCTCAGTAAGATACAACCAGATTATAAAACGCACCCCGTTTACCTCCAAAATGTTGGGGAGGAAAAGTGCGTTTTATAATCCGAAAAATACGATAAGTGGTGTTACAAAAATACTATATTCAAGTTTTTAGGAATTACATCCGTATTTAACAGACTTAAGACAATTGTCAAGAGAGTAAATGGGCAATGATGAAATTATAAATAGTTATTTTTAATAATCACTAAGGCAATGTTCACACTGTGTGTATTTGATCCGTTTTTGTGCTGCATTTTTGCATGGAAAATGGATCACTGTCTATGATGCCCAGCAACGTCTGAGACTTTAGACATACTGTTGAGACGCTGAATTTTTTACTGGTCTGTTTTTGGTCAGAAAATGCATCCAGAAAAAGAATGAGCGTCAATTAGTGATTCATTTTTTAACCTGTGTTTTATCCTTGACACCATTGTAAATGGAAAAAAATGCAGCACAAAAAAAGGATCAAAACCGCACAGTCTGAACATAGCCTGATTGTTAAACGTTTGCATTCAATGACTGCCTGAATTCTTGAACATCAGGACAGTTATGTCTGTGGGATGGTACAGGCACAACAGTTGTTCGCAGTAGGAGATGGCTGTAATACACCTAAGCTCTTGCTGCAAGTACAGGGACCAGATCTAGCTCCGATCCAAGTACTTTAACCCCCACATGGTATTGTCAGTAATAGCAGCGGCATGCAAGGAGTTTGACAGAGGGAGAACACTCCCTCTGTCAACACACCCTGGAGGCAGGGTCTCATATCCTAGTCACTGATCGGTTAGGCTAATACCACTCTGATCAAAGTAAACACATGTCAAAATCCCCTTGTGGGGCTAATAATATTGTAAAAATAGTTTAATAAAAAAAAAAAAAAAAATTGCATAGAGAACATCATAAATTATTATTAATTTTTATTAAACTATGCAAAAAAAATTAAAGTGATCAAAAGTATTATGTACCCTAAATGCTAACAATAAAAAACTACAGATCATTCACCATAAAAATCATGCAGTTCCGAAAACAGAAATGAAAGAGTTAAGGCTTTCGCAATGACAAAATGTGTAAAAATGGTAAAGATATAGATTATCACCTTAATCACTCTACTGGTGCACATCAGCCCTTCATGTGTCTGGCTTGGGATACCGCACTTGGACTTGGGCGGCAGGAACAATGGAATCCCCTTCCTCCCACATTGTGTGAATACAGGCCATTATCGTGAGCAGCTTCATCATAATCCCGGCAGGGTAGAGCATTGTCAAAATAGAAAACCCAAACAGATTTGGAGCAAATAAGGCGTTCCGTGGCACACGATCCTTAAAATTGCATACAAGCAAGGTAGTGCAGGAGTGGAAGCCTTCAACAGCAGAACGCCAGCTGAAAAAGACAATGGTCTGATTTGCGCAACTGTGCTTCTACGAAACGTGTCCACAGTCGTGCGAAACGACCATTATCTTTTTGCAGCTGGCGTTCTGAAGGCTTCCACTCCTGCACTGACTTGCTTGTATGCAATTTTAAGGTATGAAATAAATGTTGGAATTTTAAAGGATCGTGTACCTTGGAATATCTTATTTGCTTCCTTTGGATTGCTTTGCCCAGTTCCGGGCTTTCTCTGTTGAGCAAAGACCCTATCCTCTATCCAGATCAGTGGATGTGATAGTCGTGGTTTACCAGCAACACTTGGCGAAGTCCGAGCTGCAGTTGGTGCCCAAAGTAAGTGCTGCTCCCTTCTTATTTTTCCACACAGATTTGGACCAACTATTTCTTGTGACCCACATAATAATAGTAATGCTTTATATTTAATACAGTATACAGCTGATCTCCAGTTACATCTTGGTGACTTTGTATCAAATTCATTGTACATAAACTAAACTATCACCTGTGTAAAAACAAAAGGGGTGGGGGACAAGAGGCGCAATAGTGCCCTATCACTAGCGACACTAAAGTGTAAAGGTGGTGCTATGGATCCACTCACCTGGTTCAGTTGTGTGACCCACAACTGGTTTGAAGGCATCAACAAATAAGCTGCTGCAGGACCTCCACCGACCACTCGCACGTGGAAAAACGTCCAGAGAAAAGTTGGGATTGAAGAGGTGTATGCGTTTGGAATGAAGGAATAAAAGTGTTTTCTTTGGTATAGGCAGCGGCAGTCCGATACACCTTCAATGCAAACTTTTCTTCTAAACACATCCGATCTGTCAAATCTTCTAAACTCTACTGTCTAACTCTAGCTATATATATAACACTGGGGAACACAATTTTTTAGGAGTTAGGTCAGACAACTGTTTTAATTAATTTTTGGATGCTGAATCCAGAAATGATCTCAGTTTTTCTCTATCACGTCAAGTTTTTGAACTATATAGGATTTTTGTCTTCTGAAAAATATGTAAACTACTGTACCTAAAGAGTGTTTTTTTTTTTTTTTAAATAGTACAAATATGAACAAAAAATGAAATATATAAGAAATAGGCATGACAAATATGTTTTTTAATACTACTGTTTTTACAAACCTATATGAGTCGAATTGTAATCAGATAACAAGTCTTATTACAGATATCAGTGCAATTGTGCTTCTCTGGCAGGTAAGTTGTGGAGGAAAAACTTGACGTGCTAGAAAAAAACTGACTATATTTTGGAATCAGCATGCCAATTATTAGTATAAATCAGCCCAAAAACCTAACTCAACAGAAAATGTTTTTCAAATTGTTCCCCAGTGTAATTCAAGCCAATTATCATTTCCTCCTGGCATCGATGGTGCGCCAATGGCTGACTTTAGGGAGCAGTAAATTTGAGTCAATATTCCAGATTTCGGATATGCTCCAGCCTCTTGCACTCGATCTCTGGTCCACTGGAAGAAGTTAGGGGCCACAAGGAGTAAAATTTTGGGTTTCCAAGCAAAATTGCCAAGAATAACTTCAAATACAAAGCCCATGTCTAAAATAATCTGGTCTATATCATAACTGTTTTCTTTTTGTTGTTTGGTTTGAAAACACTAATATATCTGACCTTAAACAATGTGCACTATTAAACCAATACAGTATTCGATATGTATGTGTGCCGCGGGTGATAATATATTTATTTGTGGTATGACAGCATTTGGGTGTGTTTTTTTTTTTTTTTTGATGTTTCCAGTCTGCTGTAAAAATAAAAAGTCAATAAAAAAAAAGATTGGTACATGACTGTGGTATCCCAATGTTTTGTGTAAAAAAAACAAAAAAAAAAAAAACCTAGAAAGTGCCAGTACAAAAGACACCTCAAATACAATGGAATAACGCTAGAATTAAAGTCCAGCGAACAGACAAAAAAAAAAAGGGTAAAAGGAGTCAGAAAAAAAAAATAAAAAACCACTGAGTAGATGCTTCAGGTTTATAAAATAGAGTGAAAGAGATTCACTGAAGCATCTATTGCTTGAAAAATGGACAATCTTGGATGCCTGAAAAAGATGTTGTAATCTAAAGGTTATAAGAGTGATAAAAATGCCGGGATTGCTATTTTCTTGAATGCTATAAAAGAAAAATGTGTCCCATTATTGCAGAGTCCTCGGTGGTTGATGCATTTTAGTAGCTATGTGAAAAGGTGGTAATAAATAGCTTCTGAGATTACTCAGGTTTCTTCATTGGACATAGTATAACAATTTTATTACCCTCGGCGATCCCACGGTGAGCGCCGGCGATGTCTTCCTTCTGGACATCAGCAGGACCTGCGGATATAGTACTGACTATGCTGGTGGTATATGCTGGTCGAACCATGGGAATAATGGCGTTTTAGAGAAAAACACTTTTTATAGTCGCTGGAGACTGAGCTGCGGGGCAACTAGTCAGACAGGCGTCTCCGCCCACTACCTGGACTGACAGCTTTATGCCTATATGGATGTGTAGGCAGAGACCTGTCAGTTACTGTCAGACGAGGAGACGTTGACAGGGACTCGCCAGTCTGACTCTTCTATAATGCGGCTCTGTCCCCTATTGAAGTATGTGTCAGGGACACTCCTTAGTGTGGTCCCTGACTATCCAGGATCTGATTATTTCCCCCCACCATAGTATGGCCCCTGACTGTCCAGGGGCTGGTAAATTCCCCCCAATGTGTGGCCCCTGTCTATCTTGGGAATGATGATTTCCTCCCACTGTAGTGTGGCCTCTGGTGGTCTGATGAATCCCCTCCATAGTGTGTCCACTGAAGATCTGTAGGGCTTAGGATTCCCCTCCAGAGTGTGGCCCTTGAATGTCCGGGAGGTGATGAATCCCCTCCAATGTGTGGCCTCTTGACTATCTTGGGAATGATGATTATTCCCCACTGTATTGTGGCGCCTGACTGTCTGATGAATTCCCTCCATAGTGTGTCAACCAACTATCTGGGAGCTGATTAATCCCCTCCATAGTGTGATCCCTGACTATCCAGGGTCTGATGATTCCCCCCCCCCCATATCGACCGTAGTGTGGCCCCTGACTGCCCGGGGGTTGATGGTCCCCCTTCATAGTGTGACCCCTGACTATCCAGGAGCTGATGAATCCTGTCCATAGTATGGCCCCTGACTGTCCAGGAGCTGATGAATTCCCTCCATCGTGTGGCGCGACTGTCCAGGAACGGATTAATCCCTTCCACAGTTTGGCCCTTGACTTTCAGGGAGCTGATGAATACCCTCCATATTGTGGCGCCTGACTGTCTGGGGGTTGATGGTTCACCACCATAGTGTGGCCCTTGACTGTCCAGGGCTGATGAATTCTCCTACATACAGTAGTTTGGTCCCTGACTATCTGGGGGCTGATGATTCCCCTCCATAGTGTGGCCCCTGACTATCTGGGAGCTGATGAATCCCCTCCATAATGTTAGCCCTGACTGTCCGGGGCTAAGGAATCCCCTCCATAGTGTGGTCCCTGACTGTCCAGGAACTGATGAATTCCCTCCAATGTGTGGCCCCTGACTATCTTGGAAATTATGATTCCACCCCACTGTCATGTGGCCTCTGACTGTCTGCGGGTCTGATGAATCCCCTCCATAGTGTGTCCTCTGTAGATCTGGGGGCTGATGAATCCCCTCCAATGTGTGGCCCCTGACTATTTTGGGAATGGTGATTTTCCCCCCCACTGTAGTGTGGCCTCTAACCGTCTGGGGGCTGATGATTCCCATCCATAGTGTCCAGGAGCTGATAATTCCCCTCCATAGTGTGGTCCCTGACTGTCTGGGAGCTGATGATTCCCCTCCATAGTGTGGTCCCTGACTGTCCGGGAGCTGATGATTCCCCTCCATAGTGTGTTCCCTGACTGTCCCGGAGTTGATGATTCCCATCCATAGTGTGGCCCCTTCAAGATTTCTGGGATCAAAGGTGTGTTACAGTCCGCGCTGCCCGATCATCCAAGGGATCACAAGGGAAACAGTGTTCCAAGAAAAGTTTTCTTTATTCTTACAAACCGACGCGTTTCGGCGCCCAATCCTGGCACCCGGAGGACGGTGCCAGGATTGGACGCCGAAACGCGTCGGTTTGTAAGAATAAAGAAAACTTTTCTTGGAACACTGTTTCCCTTGTCATCCCTTGGATGATCGGGCAGCGCAGACTGTAACACACCTTTGATCCCAGAAATCTTGAAGCACCCACGACCCTGTGGAGGTGGAAGTCCAGCAGCAGCCTGCGATATTAAAACCAACGCTTCTATTCCAGTTGTGGGAGGCACAACTGGACCAGGTTAGTGCAAACCTGAATTCATCTATAAGTCCCTATTCTATACTGAGTGATGGGGCACTATTGCGCCTCTGTTTGTCTCCCCTTATATTTTTATAGTGTGGCCCCTGACTGTCCGGGAGTTGATTATTCCTATCCATAGTGTGGCCCCTGACTGTCGCGGAGCTGATGATTCCCCTCCATAGTGTGGTCCCTGACTGTCTGGGAGCTGATGATTCCCCTCCATAGTGTGTTCCCTGACTGTCGGGGAGCTGATGATTCTCATCCATAGTGTGGCCCCTTACTGTCTGGGAGCGGATGATTCCCATCCATAGTGTGGCCCCTGACTGTCCGGGAGTTGATGATTCCCATCCATAGTGTGGCCCCTGACTGTCCGGGAGCTGATGATTCCCATCCATAGTGTGGCCCCTGACTGTCCGGGAGTTGATGATTCCCATCCATAGTGTGGCCCCTGACTGTCCGGGAGTTGATGATTCCCCTCCATAGTGTGTTCCCTGACTGTCCGGGAGTTGATGATTCCCATCCATAGTGTGGCCCCTTACTGTCTGGGAGCTGATGATTCCCCTCCATAGTGTGTTCCCTGACTGTCCGGGAGTTGATGATTCCCATCCATAGTGTGGCCCCTGACTGTCCGGGAGTTGATGATTCCTATCCATAGTGTGGCCCCTGACTGTCTGGGAGCTGATGATTCCCCTCCATAGTGTGTTCCCTGACTGTCGGGGAGCGGATGATTCCCATCCATAGTGTGGCCCCTGAGTGTCCGGGAGTTGATGATTCCCATCCATAGTGTGGCCCCTGACTGTCCGGGAGCTGACGATTCCCATCCATAGTGTGGCCCCTGACTGTCCGGGAGCTGATGTTTCTCATCCATAGTGTGGCCCCTGACTGTCTGGTAGCTTCCTTCTTTTCTCCACTGCATACTTGCTCCATGTCAGGGGAAGTGGGGGAGACGAAGACAGACAATGTTCATAAAAATATCCAAAATATGCTACAAAAGGGACAAAACAATATAGTATATACAGTCCCAAAATAAAAGGGAGAAACCAGAGAAAAGTACTAAAACTGATGTCACAGGGATGGCAGAATTCTTTTATGAAGGTAGCGCTCCTATTAAGAAAATGAGACAATCCTACAGCGAGCTGTATCTTCCAGACTGAACGAGGACGATAACTCTGAATCTGTACTTATTAGATGTCGGTCACTCCACACAGCTCCCCTCAATGGGATGCAGCTCGGGTCCCAAAAATGATGGGATCCAAGATCTTCAGGATATCTGAGGTCTCAGGTTGAAAGATGATAATGCCATATTTCTTATCATCATATTCTCTTTCTGTAAATAGGAAATATGGTGTATTCAACCCCAACCATTGTGCCGATTTTAATCCTTTCACAACCAAGGATGTATTGGTACGTCCTTGCTCGCATTCCTGCTTTGGATGTGAGCTCACGTGCTGATCCCACATCTTTCCCTGCACATGATAGCTAATTTGATTGGAAATATCCTGCACCTGTTAACCAGTTAGGGCTTGCTGTCAAACTCCGAGAGTGT
The DNA here is from genome assembly GCA_033576535.1 of Allobates femoralis. Classification (NCBI taxonomy): domain Eukaryota; kingdom Metazoa; phylum Chordata; class Amphibia; order Anura; family Aromobatidae; genus Allobates; species Allobates femoralis. The sequence continues at coordinate 78,955,000 of JARQOC010000003.1, read as the reverse complement.
AGTCTAACACAGGTGCAAAGTGTGCCATTCTCCACTCCCATTGGTGGCCCCATGTCATGATCGTGGGTGCTGATGGGTTGTCATGACAGGCAGGGGTGAGGGGAGGTCAGCTGATGACCTCTGTTACTGTCATGACTCACTTTCTGTGAGGGCCAGTATTCACACAAGGTGATAGTTTGTGCTGTTCATCAGCCCCGGCCTGTACACCACAAGACATCAAATAGTGGCATATTCAAGTAAAAACAATAAAAAGTGGGGAAAAAAAAGTTTTAAAAAAGTCTGAAAAAAAAATTCATGTTTAAATCACCCCCCTTTTTACCCATTGAAAATAAAACAAAAAAAAATCAATAAAAAACACATCGAGCATCACCGTGTTTAAAAATGCCCGCTCTATCAAAAAATAAAATCAATTCATCAGATCGGTAAACTGCGTACTGGAAAAAAAATCAAAACATTGCAATAAAATGCAACAACAGGCAATCAAAAAACCACATCTACCCAAAAATGGTATAAATTAGAAACGTCAGCTCAAGACGCAGAAAATAAGCCGTCACACAGCCCCAGATCCCGAAAAATGAGATCATTACGGGTCACGGAACGTGGCGCAAAAAAGTGCAATTAATTTTCTTTAAAAACATTTGAATTTTTTTTTCACCACTCAGATAACAGTAAAACTATACATGTTTGGTATCTACGAACTCAATACCAAACCGAGCCATCATACCGACATGTCAGTATTACCATAGTGATCATGGCGAATAAAAAAACAAATTGTCTAATTCAGTGTTTCTCAACTCCAGCCCTCAGGACCCACCAACACGTGTTTTCAGGATTTTTCTAGTATTGCACAGGTGTTACTTTAAAGGGATCCTATAACGCGCGCTGGATCATATCTGGATCTTCTGCTCCACACGTCACAGGTCACCTTCAGAGCATGCGCAGAAGGCATGCTGAAGGCGGCCTTACACCCGGCGAACTGTGAATCACCGGGAATGACGCAGGCCGGCATCACATGATGCCGCATCATAGAATTCAGAGTGGGGGCATTTGAAAAAACAAAGCGCGCTCATGCAGCAAGGATTACGCCCAACAAGGCGTAATTGGAGCGGCGAGGCGGGGGGAGCGCAGCCCTGGGGAAACGCCCACCTGACAAAAATGATGTAAATTATTAAAACATACTATTTCACTTTTACAAATAGCTCAGACAGGGATGATTCAGAAAGTATTTGGGTGCTGCAGGGACAGGTATTGACAGGTTAGGGGGCTTACATGAGGTGGCAGGTTCCCTTTAAGTGTCCCCCAACAGATTATCCACAGTTTGAATGTCTGGAATTCAATTTGTGGATTATTTTCTTGAGGAACGTCGATAGGAATATAAAACATTGCTATAAGAACACAAGAGCTGGGCCAAGCTAGGCGTTCTGCGTCTGGGGCATCAGGACAACGTCAGTCTTAGGCGGCCGTCACACGGTGCAATATCTTGAACGATATTGTAAGCGATCACGTGCACGCGCGATCGCTAACAATATCGCTCACATCGCTGGTGAGATGTCACACAGACAGACTCACCAGCGATGTGGAGCAGTGAGATCGCTGGTAACTATGGTACACATCGGGTTACTAGGCGCCGCGCGGCGCTTAGTAACCCGACGTTTACCATAGATACCATCTCCCAGCATAGGCTCTGCCGCTGGGAGATCGTTCATCGTGGTGTCACACACCACGATGATGCAGATTGATCAAGCGATTATCGCTTAATATGAGCTCGGGCTCACCAATCTGCGATGTAACGATCAAGCGATTTTACATTGCAAAAATCGCTTGATCGCACGCAGCGATGCACAAACGATATCGCTTAAGCGATCAAAAAGCTTAAACGATATCGTTCAAGATATTGCACCGTGTGACGGCCGCCTAACAGACTTTTGGCCGACATCTAATGTGTAGGGCCAGGGACCAGTAGTGATCAGCGGCAAATCCCGCAGTGTTAATTCCCCTGTAGCACCATCATAGCAGAGATGAAATATTACACTGTTCACTTTAAAATCACTCACCTTGTAACGCCAACTCCACCAGAGAGAGACTTTATAGCCAAACCTGGGTAATGGTTTCCAGCTAAAACTGTTCTACTTCATCACATTCCACCTTGTACCATCTGTAATTATAACCCTGAGAGCGCTGGATCGTTAACCTTCAATTAACCAGCTGCAAGGATTGTCTGATGAAGGGGCCATGTAGCTCTGAGCATAGAAATATCATTTTTCTGGTTAGCCAATAAAGGTATCACTCCCAGAATATTTTTCTCAATTCTTTTGGGACTTAAGTATTTACATCAGCTACAAGAACAAATGACTGCTCCAAAACTAAACAAGTAAATCTTAATTTCTATGGCACTAAAATCAGCTACAGTCAATGAAATCTATATTTTAGTAGAAACTATTGTCATTGCAGATTGTAGCCAGACACTACTGTGATATTATGTTCAGGTAGCGCCCCTTAGTGGCCATATAGAGAACTCTAATGGATAGTTGTGTGCTGTAATGCTGCCCTCTGCTGGAATCTTACATTAAATGCAATGATATCCAGCTGTATTTTATTGCACAGAGGTTTTCTTTTACATCTATGTTTTTCACAACGTGATATTGAAGCCAAATATGACAACTAGGGGTGTAACTACAACAGATGCAGGGGTTCATCCCACCTGGGCCCTGGAGCCTAGGGAGCCCCAAAAGTCCCTTTGGTCTACAGAAAAATACTAATGCTATTAAAGATTTTCAATAATTGGGGGCCCCGTTGGAGCTTTTGTATTGGGGCCCATGAGCTTCAAGTTACGCCACTGGTGACAACTGTATCATCTATTGTGAAGGTGATGACATATCCAGCTCATTAAATGAAATTAAGGCCTAGATATAAGGCCCTGATATAAGGTCCCGATGTAAGGCCATGATATAAGACCCCGATATATGGCCATGATATAAGGACCCAGGGGGGTAACTACCACAGGTGCAGGGGTTGCGATCACACCCGGGCCCTGCAGCTTAGAGGGCCCCCAAAAGTTCCTTTGGCCTATAGAAAAAGACTAATACTATTAAAGACTTGCAATAATTGGGGGCCCCATTGGAGCTTTAGCATCGGGGCCCCTGGGCCTGTAGTTACGCCACTGTAAGGCCCTGATATCAGGCCACAATAGAAGGCCCCTATATCAGGCAATGTTCACATGGCATTTTAACCTCAATGGCTCCATTGGGTCTGAAGCTGGAAAACAGGATTCATCCATATGCACTGACAGGACCATTGACTATAATGATGCAGACAGAATCACATTGTCCTCTGTCAGACACCAGGATGTGCTCCACAGCGTCTTGGAGTTTGGTGATTCCGTCTGCATCATTATAGTCAATGGCCCTGTCCGTGGATATGGACGAATCCAGTTTTCCAGCTTCAGACATAAGCCCCGAAGGAACCACTGACAAAATGGTAAAACACACAGTGAACCCGGCCTAACGCCTATTCACATGTCTGATCTTTATGTAAGATGTTTTATATGATGTACCGCTCATGTGTTTTCTGGTAGACTGTGTATTATGTATCCATTATACTCTATGGCTCTTTTCTAACTCTCATATACCCGGAGACACGTCCTATTTTGATGCACGTTGCAGATCAAACTTGCCCATTGACATAAATGGGAAAACAGAAGAAAGCAGAGTTCAGACACCTCTGTGCTGCAGACATCCATTGTCTGGTTTTCACCAACTAAAGCGAAGACAAGCGCTGGAGACTGCCATTAATTGTGTCCTTATCCAGAAAATATGTCATAGAAGCAGATGAAGAAAGGGTCGGGCACACGGGTGACAATCATCCTGTTTCTGCACACAAGATTTACTGATGTGAATGAGGCCTATGAGTGTGAAGTCATGGATTGGATGCTGGTGTATGGTGTGTGCTCAGGAGCTGAGCCTGCTCTATACACTGTATATACAGACAGTATCTGCAGCTAACTGCCGCCATCGTGTCAACCTCCAACATTTAATATGATCCTGGCGGGTGTCTGACGTTGGTAACCCTTGGGCCCTTGCCGCCGCCATTTTGGAGCTTTGTATTTTTTCAGCATAGATCAAAGCAACTCTGCACCAAATCTGTGCTATGCAATCTTACTAAAAACAGCTGTTCTTTAATGAAAAATTAAAAAACACATAAAAACCTTTCACAAACATTATCCTAGTGATTCCAGTCACCACCATGCCGACCTCTCACAGATAATTGCTGCACCTTCTGTGGTCACTTTTGCAAAAATAGTGATAAGACAAATAACAATAACGAGCTCATCGCACAGACACGGGGACCTGCCGACTGCCCGTTTATGTCTAATTCCATCCCGGCTTCCTAAAGTTCTGGTGTGAGCACATTCCATTGGACGCCATGTTACCAGAATTACCAAACGATGGAGCACCTGAAATTGGATAAGGCTGGTTTCACACTACGATTTTATCAGTTCCGATGCTGTCCGATAAAAATCGGACAGCATCGGACCGATTTTGGCCCCCATGCAGCCCTATGGTCATCGGACCGAATCGGATGTGCACTAAATGCCATCCGATTTGGTCCGATCCGATTCTGCCCGATTTTATTATCGGTGCTAAAATCGGCGCCTCCTCCGATTTTAGCACCGAAAATAAAATCGGACAAACTTGGATCGGACCAAATCGGATGGCATTTAGTGCACATCCGATCTGACCCGATCAATTTGACATGGGGCCCTATGGAGCAGGGTCCGAGGAAACATCTGATGTCTCCTCGGACCAGATTTTAGTGTACTGAGCATGCTCAGTGACACTAAAATCGCTCCAAAAGTGAATGAATGGGTTAATTAAAAAAAAAAAAATCTATGCTCACCTGTCCACGAGGCCCCCGCGTCTCCGGGTCTCCGATGTCTCCAGGTATCTTGCCGTCTGTGCTGACAAGACCTGCCGTGATGTCACAATCACATGACTGCCAGTAACCAATAGCCGGCAGTCATGTGATTGTGACATCACGAGAGGTCCTGGCAGCACAGAAGACAGAACAGCAAGACACCGGGAGACGCGCGGGACCGTGCAGGAGTCGTGGACAGGTGAGAAAGGAGAGGAGGAGGAGGACATGAACGGTGAAGGTTACAGGGCCTGGGAGTGTTGCCAATGTTTAGCATGTTTTAGTAACAAGGGAATATGTTCCATAATATCAGATAATAAAGGAATGCTATGAGTCATTAATGTCATTAACATCGAACAATGGAAAAAATACAAGGATACATACATTTTTAGGATAAATTTGCACAATCCAATCAGCTCACAGCTGTTAGTGACCAATGATTAGGTACTTTTAATATTTTCTACAAAAATCTACTCATAAGGCAGCACCAGAAAATTTTTACCATCAGCAGCCAGATACAAAACCAACACAGCACTTGACAGGATGCAGTCAGACCCCATTATGTGGAGCAAGCCCAGGTGCAGGCTGATAAAATCACCTCTACCTATAAAGACATGTGGGAGGTGACTTGCCATGCACATATTGGGCCTGCATAGGACGCCATTCACACTGACACATACAGTCATATGAAAAAGTTTGGGCACCCCTCTAATCTTACTCTTTTTTTTTAATTGTTTTTTTGCAACAGCTATGTCAGTGTGATATATGTAATAACTGATGGACACAGTAATTTTTCAGGATTGAAATGAGGTTTATTGTACTAACCAAAAATGTGAAATGTGCATTATTTCAAAATTTGACAGGTGCAAAGGTATAGGCACAGTTCTGATTTTCATGATTTGAATACTCCTAACTACTTTTTACTGACTTAACTGAAGCACTAAATTGGTTTGGTAACCTCATTGAGCGTTGTACTTCATAGCTCGGTGTATCCAATCATGAGAAAAGCCTCTTGTAAGTTGTTCTCCTAGTTGCATCTTCTCTGAGGAGTGGCATCATGGGCTCCTCAAAACAGCTCTCAAATGATCTGAAAAAAAAAGATTGTTCAACATAGTTGTTCAGGGGAAGGATACAAAAAGTTGTCTCAGAGATTTAACCTGTCAGTTTCCACTGTGAGGAACATAGTAAGGAAATGGAAGACCACAGGGACAGTTCTTGTAAAGGCCAGAAGTGGCAGGCCAACAAAAATATCAGAAAGGCAGAGAAGAAGAATGGTGAGAACAGTCAAGAACAATCCACAGACCACCTCCAAAGACCTGCAGCATCATCTTGCTGCAGATGGTGTCACTGTGCATCGGTCAACAATACATCGCACACTGCACAAGGAGAAGCTGTATGGGAGAGTGATGCGAAAGAAGCCGTTTCTGCATGCACGCCACAAACAGAGTCCCTGAGGTATGCAAAAGCACATTTGGACAAGCCAGTTTCATTTTGGAAAAGGTCCTGTGGACTGATGAAACAAAGATTGAGTTGTTTGGTCATACAACAAGGCGTTATGCATGGCGCCACAAAAACACAGCATTCCAAGAAAAACACTTGCTACCCACTGTCAATTTTGGGGGAGGGTCCATAATGTCTGGGGCTGTGTGGCCAATGACGGCACCGGGAATCTTGTTAAGGTTGAGGGTCGCATGGATTCCACTCAGTATCAGCAGATTCTTGAGAATAATGTTCAAGAATCAGTGTCAAAGTTGAAGTTATGCCGGGGATGGATCTTTCAGCAAGACAATGATCCAAAACACCGCTCCAAATCTACTTTAGGCATTCATGCAGAGGAACAATTACAATGTTCTGGAATGGCCATCCCAGTCCCCAGACCTGAATATCATTGAACATCTGTGGGATGTTTTGAAGCGGGCTGTCCATGCTCGGCGACCATCAAACTTAACTGAACTGGAATCGTTTTGTAAAGAGGAATGGTCAAAAATACATTCATCCAGGATCCAGGAACTCATTAACCTTCCTAGCGTTATTCCCGAGCCTGACTCGGGGTTAACATTCACTACCAGAAGCGTTAACCCCGAGTCAGGCTCACCGCATCTGCCGCACTTGCCGCACTTGCCACTGCGCCGCACTTGCGGCGCGGTTCGGGTTGCGGTAATCTGCATAGTAAAGGGAACCAACCACCTCGGATGACCCTCATACACTGTTAATATGTGCCCCTGCAGCCTAGTAAACCATTAGCAGCACTGTTTTTGTGTAAAAGTGGCTGCAGTAGAAGTGAGATAATGATTTTATAAACTTACATGCCTGCGTACTTGAGGGCGTCTCCCTGTGTGTGCTGGCACTTGTGGGCTGTGCTCATCATGTCTGCTCTCCCCCTCCCTTATGCACGCCCCCTCTCAGCCTGCTATAGTGATGTGAGGCTGATTGTGTCATAAAGGGGCGGGGCTACCGGGATGCAGCGATTTAGCCCCGCCCCTTTATGACGAGTTCAGCCTCACATCACTATAGCAGGCTGAGAGGGGGCGTGCATAAGGGAGGGGGAGAGCAGGTATGATGAGCACAGCCCACAAGTGCCAGCACACACAGGGAGACGCCCTCAAGTACGCAGGCATGTAAGGGCCCTTTCACATCAGCGTTTTTCATAATTCGCGGCATTTGCGGTATTGACCGTTAATACCGCATTCATACCGCAACTGTCACTTGCGGTAAAATCCGCATGTAACCGCATTTGCCAGTTGCGGCACAAATGCGGTAAAATCCGCATTGCCGCAACTGGCGTTGAAATTTGTAAAAAAAACCGCACTTGCCGCAAGTGCCGCAAGTCCCATAGGAAATGAATGGGGCTTGCCGCATTCTTGCCGCAAGTGTGCCGCAAGTGTGCCGCAAGTGCGGCAAACGCGGTTTTTCCCGCACTTTAAGTACCCGCCCACAGGTATATAAAGAAATTTTTTTTTTTGTTGTCCAAGCATTCTTTGCCAGTTTTTTGGAGTGGACACTGCTTGGATTGTGGACCTATTTTCCTTGGATTTCCGTGGATTGTCTTTTATTCCCTGGATTTTATTTTTTTTTTTATTTTTTTTTTCTGCATTTTTGCATTTCCTGGACTTTCATCTTTCTCCGGAATTTTACTGCAAGATGGCGATGTCGTTCGTGCATTGGATGCCCATTTTAAAAGGGTTTTCGCAATTGCACGCGTTGTGGGACTTGCATACCACAATGAGCGACGAAGACAAAGACTGCGACAGAGACGGCGGCGATTTTGGGTGCACCCCATCACATCAAGGCGAATGACTCGTGGTGTGTTCTGCACTTTATACGAAGAACTGCGGAACCATCCTGATAAATTCCGGGACTATCTTCGGATGACCATCGAAAGTTTTGACGAACTTCTTGGACGCGTTCGAGGACTCATCACCAAAGAAGACACCAGATTCCGGCGGGCGATTTCTGCAGAGGAGCGACTAATGGTGACTTTAAGGTAATGCAAGTTTTTTTTTTTTTTTTTAAATGCTTATTGGCGTGTTTTTGTAGTTATTTTCACTTTTTTCTTTTTAAATAGAGCGCATTTTTTAAAATGTAGACTTTTTATGTTTGTTGTTATTCAGAGTCGAATTTTTTATTTTTAATTAAATATTTTTTTAAAATATAGATATATATTTTTTTTTAGTAAACTGGTCCTAAGTTTATTTACAAAGAACGGATTTTTTTTATTGTACTGTGCGTTTGTGTGTATATATATTATTAATAATTTATTTTTTTTCATTGGCTTTATTTTTTTAAAATGCATTATTGTAAGTATTCATGGCTGTTATTCTTGTAGTCATGTTCTATGTATTGGTCATTGACTGTAGATTTTTTTTTTTTTTTAAATCTTATGTTTTTATTCAAAACTGTTGATAAATAATGTTCTTGTGAACGAATGTGTTGTTTTTGGTGGCTATGGCCACTGTAATTTTTTTTTTTTTTAATTCTCATAGTGCATTTGACTGCTTATGTTGCAGCCACGCTTTTTGATTTTGTCATTCACCGTATAATTATCATTGATCAGTATGTTTGTTTCTATTTTTTTCTATATAAACTGTTGATAAATGTATTATGAATGTAGGTTTTGCTTTATGGTGCTGTTCACACTGGTTGTGGTTTTTGATTTTTTTTTTTTAATTTGCATAGTGCAATATTTTTTTTTTTTTTTTGCAGACATACAATGTTTTATATCTATTGGTCATTCACTGTATAATTATTTGTCAGCTGTTTTTTTTTTTAAACAGTTGATAAATAATTATATTGTGAATGAACGTGTTGTTTTTGGCGCTGTGCACACTGGTTGTGTTTTGTGACTGTTTGCAGTGGTTATTTTTCTATAACTAAGGCTGGCTTCAGACTTGCAGATGCATCTGCAGTGTTTTGCAGATGCATCTGCAAGCATCTGCATGCAGACCGCGGCCCCTATGTTTATAATTGTGCGCACGGCGGTCTGCTGATGCTTGCGGACCGCCGTGCGCTCTCATTGCCCGCCATTATTGATCTGTGCGCACGTGGATGCCTGTGCACAAATCACACAATCCTGGCCACACCATGGACCCGAGATGTCGTGTCCCTGGTGCAGGCGAGAGTGTGTGATTTGTGCACAGGCATCTGCGTGCGCACAGATCAATAATGGCGGGCAATGAGAGCGCACGGCGGTCCGCAAGCATCTGCAGACCGCTGTGCTCACCATTATAAACATAGGGGCCGTGGTATATATGCAGATGCATCTGCAAAAATCTGCAGATGCATCTTCAAGTCTGAAGCCAGCCTTAAAAATTCATGTTTTAAAACATGAAATGATGTTTTTTTTTTCTTGCAGTCATGCTCTGTGTTTTTTACATCTGCAGAAATATGATGTTTGTGTGAGAAGGTGGCGCTGCATTTGCTGTATAATGGCTGATTTGCATCACAGGCTCTATGCATTGTGTATGTTGCTTGCGGTCCTTTGCGTCAAGTGTAGTTCTGGCAGGTGCTGCAGATGTGTCACAATTGTAGTTATAACAAAATGGAAATACCTTTGATTTTTTTTTTTTTTTTTTTTATGGACACAAGAGCTGCATCTGATGCACCTGCCAGAATGTGACTTGCTGTAAATGACCGCAGGCACCATACAAAATGTATGGGGCTTGCCGTATTCAGTCCATAAGTTGGGCATTATGTGTGTGGTCAGGCAGATGCAGCATCACCTCTTTTATTGGCCAAAAATATCACTGTGCTGCTGATGTGAAAAATTGCCTTTTACTGCATTATCATTAATTTAAGGCGTCATGCACACTGTGGGTGGGACTCATGCTCCCCCCATAGTGTCTGTGCAAGTGACTGCATTAGTATTAATGTAAGGTGTCATGCACACTGTGGGTGGGACTCATGCTACCCCCATAGTGTCCGTGCAAGTGACTGCATTAGTATTAATGTAAGGTGTCATGCACACTGTGGGTGGGACTCATGCTACCCCCATAGTGTCCGTGCAAGTGACTGCATTAGTATTAATGTAAGGTGTCATGCACACTGTGGGTGGTACTCATGCTACCCCCATAGTGTCTGTGCAAGTGACTGCATTAGTATTAATGTAAGGTGTCATGCACACTGTGGGTGGGACTCATGCTACCCCCATAGTGTCCGTGCAAGTGACTGCATTAGTATTAATGTAAGGTGTCATGCACACTGTGGGTGGGACTCATGCTACCCCCATAGTGTCCGTGCAAGTGACTACATTAGTATTAATGTAAGGCGACATGCACACTGTGGGTGGGACTCATGCTCCCCCCATAGTGTTCATGCAAGTGACTGCATTAGTATGGTTGCCTTCACATTAGCGTTCCCTTCCGCAGTGTTCAGCGGAGGGGAATCGCCATGTGTGCGCAGCGGCTGCAAGCTCCTATCTTTATAATGGGAGCGCACGGTGCTGCGCTTGACAGTGCATGACCGTGCGCACCCATTCACTCCCATATGTGATCTGTGCGCAGGCGGACGCCTACGCACAGATCACACACTCTCGTCCACACCAGGGACACAACATGTTGCGTCCCTGGTGCGGAAGAGACTATATGATTTGTGCGCAGGTATCCGCCTACGCACAGACAACATATTGGAGTGAATGGATGCGCATGGTCATGCGCTGTCAAGCCCAGCACCGTGCACTCGCATTATAAAGATAGGAGCTTGGTGCCGCTGCGTTGACATTGCGGACCCCTCTGCAGAATGCTGCGTTTGGGTCCTCAAATGTGAACCCAGCCTTCTAATGTAAGGTGTCATGCACACTGTGGGTGGGACTCATGCTCCCCCCATAGTGTTCGTGCAAGTGACTGCATTTGTATTAATGTAAGGTCTTATGCACACTGTGGGTGGGACTCGTGCTCCCCCTAGTGTTCATGCAATTGGCCTTTTAACATCATTATCAAGGTGAATTTGTCTGCTGATCCGACATGTGGTGCTGCATTTTTGGAATTGGCTGCATAATGCCTGACGTGGGCTGGATGCATTAAGCGCCATGTGTTGTGTAGGTTACTTGTGTTCTTTTATGGCAGGCATGGTTGTGCTGGAAGATGTGGCTGATGTGTCTTTGTCGTAATTTAAAAATAAACCAAAAAAAAGAGATTTTAAATTTTTTTTTTCCGCCACAAGTGCATCCTCCGATGCACCCAGCATAACCACACTTGATGCAAAGGACTTCAAGCAACATACACAATGCATGGGGCTTGCTTCATGTAGCCCACAAGTCAGCTTTTATGCGGATGATCTGTATGATGCTGTGTCTCATTCTGGATCTGCATAAAACATCATCTTGCAGCTGTGTTCACTTCATTCACAGTACAATGTTTGACAACAGTAAAGAGTGGGTTCACACTTGTGTACCACTCCGCAGTGTTCTGCGTAAGAGTGCTCTGCAATGTGAGTGCAGCCACTGCAAGCCCCTATGTTTATAATGGGAGTGCACAGTGCTGCTCTTGACTGCGTGCACTCCCCTTGACTGCCATATGTGATTTGTGTGCAGATGTATGTTTGCGCACAAATCACACACTGTCGTCCGCAACAGGAATGTAACATGCGTTCCTGGTGTGGAAAAGACTATGTGATTTCTGCACACAAATCACATATGGCAGTGAAGGGGAGTGCACGGTCATGCGCAGTCAAGTGCAGCACTGTGTGCTTCCATTATAAACATAAGGGTTTGGGTGGCTGCGCTCAGATTGCGGATGCCATACGCAGAACGTTGCACAGTGGAATGCAAATGTGAACAAAGTTTAACCCTGTTTAACTTTTTTTATTTTATTTTTATTTCAAATTGAATTTTTGTTTAATTTATCTGTTTATAAATCCTTGTATTATGAGTGAAAGTGTTGGTATTTTGGGCTTTGAACACTGGCTGTGGAATGTGTCTTTTATTGTATGTCAAAGTGCATTACTTTAAATTTTTTTTTTTTTAATTGTTGCAGCTGTGCTGTTCTTTTTATGGTGTTTCCACATCTGCTTCAAGACGATGTTTGCTGCATATCTGCCATGTGGTGCTGCATTGCCCACATAACGCCCGAGTTGCATGCTGGATGTAGCAATACCCATGCTTTGTGTCTTGTGCTTGTGGTTCTTTGCATTAAGGACGTTTCTGACGGTTGCAGCAGATGAGTCACTTGCAAACTTAAATAAAAAATCCTTTTTTTTTTGTGTTTTTTATTGCTTTAAGCAATTGCTGCTTCTGACGCATCTGCCAGAACCGCTCTTGCTGCAAAGGAGCGTAAGCAGCATAGACTATGCATGGGTCTTGTTGCATGTGACACAAATTTCGTCTGTTATGTTGATGATACAGCATGTGGCGCTGCATTGGTTTGATTGCCTCAAAACCTCATCTTGCTGCTGATGTAAAAAGTAACTTTCTGCTTTTTTATGAATTTCGTGTGTCATGCACACTGCGGGTGGGCCTCCTGCTCATTCAAAAATGTTTTATTGTGTCATTGTGCTTGAAGTAATCATTTTACATGTATAGCAATATATTTATTTTTTTAATATTTTTAAAATATTTTTCAAAAAACTGTAGTGTGACTGAGTACTTCCTTTTGTTGCTTTTATGTAAACTGTGGTGTTGATCATGTATATTCCCATTCCCATGATAATTATTGTGTTTCACCTTTTTATTGTGTACGGTGTATTTCTCAAAAATGTTAATGTTGTGTGTCTTTTAACTTTCAAAGTATGATACTGTTGTGTTTTTGTTATTTTTCAGGTTTCTCGGAAGTGGAGAAAGCATGTCTTCACTTCACTTCCAATTCCGGCTTGGAATTTCAACGATTTCAGGAATTGTGAAGGAAACCTGCAAAGCACTGTGGGACGTGTTGCAGCCGGAATTCCTCCCTGAACCGACGATGGACCTGTGGATGTCATCTGCTGCCAAGTTTGAAGAGATCACCAATTTTCCAAACTGCGTTGGAGCTCTGGACGGCAAGCACATCCGGATTCTTAAACCTGCTGGGAGCAGTTCTGAATACTTTAATTATAAGAAATACTTTTCAATCGTACTGATGGCGATCGCGGATTCCCAATGTCGCTTTGTTGCCGTTGACATTGGGTCTTATGGACGATCAAATGACTCCCAGGTTTTTAAGCAATCTCCCATGGACGCCGGATTTATACCAGCAACTTTGACATTCCACCACCAAGGCCTCTGCCGCTCACAGATGGACCGCCTATGCCCTTCGTAATTGTAGCAGATGAGGCTTTTCAAATGTGCGAGAACCTATTGAAGCCTTATGCCAGCCGTGATTGTGTCATGCAAAACGGATTTACAATTACAGACTCACAAGGGCAAGAAGAGTGGTGGAATGCGCTTTTGGACTGTTAACCGCAAAATGGCGCATTTTGGGAAAGGCCATACAAATGCAGCCAGAGTCTGTGGACGACATTGTGAAAGCCTGTGTGGTTCTGCATAACTATGTTTTGGCCAAAGAACAATTTCATTTGGACCGTGATGCCATTGCAGACACCACTTTACAGGACTACCGAACACGTCGCGTAAGAACAACTCTGGCTGTTTCAGAAATTAGAGACAATTTGCCCATTATTTTGTGTCTGAGCAGGGAAGAGTGTCATGGCAGGATGAAATGGTTTAATTTGTTATAATTTCATGCCGGTTATGTTTATTGTACAAAATTCTGAATGTGTAATTATTTATTTGACATGTAGAAAGTGTTATTATTGTAAAGTTCAATGTTATAATAGCTGTACATAGTTATACATCTTTATGGTTGATGTTTAAAAATTTTCATTGTTACATGATAATTTAACATATTTTTAATTGTCATATTTATGTTTGAAATGTTTTAATTATTTTCAATATTTTTAAAAAATAAAAAACAAATTAAAAAAAAAAAAAATTTAAAAAAAAATACAAAATGTTATAGTTAAAAAAATTTGTTCTTAGGGTACCATTAGACGTTTGCAACATTGCATGCAATTTCACCGTAAATTTGCTTGTGTCAGTGAAATCACGGACACATTTTTTTTATTTTGTTGATGTGTACAAATAGAATAATGTGTTCATGATTTCACTGCAACTAGCAAATTTCAAGTGATGTTTTAAAATTTTTCATTATTAAATGATAATTGAACATATTTTTAATTGTCATATTTATGTTTGAAATGTTTTAATTTATTTTCAATATTTTAAAAAATAAAAAAACAAATAAAAAAAAAAAAAAATTAAAAAAAAATACAAAATGTTATAATTAAAAAAATTTGTTATTAGGGTACCATTAGACGTTGCAACATTGCATGCAATTTCACTGTAAATTTGCTGTGTCAGTGAAATCACGAACACATTTTATTATTTTGTTACTGTGTACAAATAGAATAATGTGTTCATGATTTCACTGCAACTAGCAAATTGCAAATGAAATTGCATGCAATGTTGGCGACGTGTAATGTGTATAATTAAAGTTTAATTAAAAATAATTTTTTTTACCTTTTTAAAATAACAAGATGGTGTGTTATTTGCAACGCATTGTGTATTACACAGCTCCTGCACCACCCTCTTTTGTCCAGGCTACAGTCACTCTGCTGTCTCCCTGCTTCCCCCCTTTCTTTCAGGCTACAGTCACTCTGCTGTCTCCCTGCTTCCCCCCTTTCTTTCAGGCTCCAGTCCTTCTCCTGACTCTCTGCTTCCCTACTCTGCTGCATGTGCCAGTCCCCCTCGGGTGTCCCTGCTCTCCTCCTCTCCTGTATGCTGCATTCCCTTTATATTGAGCTTTCACAGTATACTTTTATTTTTTTTCTTTGTGATATGACAATTTTGTAGATTAATTTTTTTCATTTTATAAACTTGATAATGACAAATATTTAATATTGCTATAATATTTTGAATATTAACTGTTTGTATTTTTGAAATGTTAATGTTGATTATTTTTATTTTCCAATTAAATAAAATGTTTTTTGGTCTGTTTCTTTCAACTGATGTGCTCTGTACCTCAACTATGTGGTAACACTACATATAGTGGAGGTACAGAGCAGCCACAATACACCTACATCAGGTACGGCGTTGCAGGTAACTACTTCAGGTTCAGAGCTGTAAAAGTACACATTGTACAACCTTGCTCAGAACATGACATGTTATTATTGTGCCTGAAGTAGGGGTATTGTTGTGTTATACACCTTAAAGGCGCTGTTGCACACACACATAATTGTGCTGATATTGTTTTCAGATGTAGGATAGCATTGGAATCATAGTCACATTGCTCCATTTTTGTGGCAGTGTACAACTGGAACAATGTGTCCATGATTTCACTCCAAGCAAAGATGTGAAAACAACCTCTGCACAATTATTGTTGTGTAACAGGTTGTTAAAGGTTCTGTCACACATGTCAATGTCGACAGTGAACTAACCACCAAACGAGATTGCTGTGACATTGACGTTTGATTGCTGGTGATCTGTCATGGTACCTTTACACGCGGCAACATTTCTAGGGTGGCTACAGGTAACTTACTGGTTGCAGTGAAATCATGGAGACATTATTCCATTTGTACACAGCAACAAGATAGAACCTTGTCTCCATGATTTCACTGCAGCCAGTAAGTTACCTGTAGCCACCCTAGAAATGTAGCCGCGTGTAAAGGTACCATTACACAGGCAGATTTTACCAGTAATCATGAGACCAGCGACATGGTTGAAACGATTTCTCACACACACAGCGCCTGTTAGCAAGCGCTGGTAGCTGTTAAACAAGGTGGCCTTTTCACAATTGCGTTTTTTTCCTGATTTTGAAGATCTTGAAAACAAATGATTCTTACAGAATTCATTTTTTGCCATTCTCTTTAATGATTTCATTAAAAAAATATGAATCTACAACATTTCTACCTGACAAAATTTAACGAATGGGCAAAATACTGTAAAGAATCTGGTTTTGCCCGATCTCCAAATCATTAAAAAAACACAATTGTAAAAGGCCCCTTCAATGTGTATGTAGCCAATGTGCCCTGCCATTATAGCTGATGTATTCCTTTTTCACCATCCTTGATACCAGCCGTTAAGCTGAAAAGGCTGTTAACCAAGGTTACATGGGGTATGTATCCAGCGCATGCTGCCTAGATCCCTGCATGTTACATTGGTTACCAACCTTTTCATGCTTAAACAAGCGATAACAGCTTGTAAGTGGGAGAAGGCTGTTAATCAAGGTATACATTGGGTATGTAGGCACCGCGCGATCCCTACAAACATGATGTTCACCTTGGTTAACAGTCTTGTCTCACTTACAGGCTGTTATTGTTCGTTAAGCTGGCGAAGTCTGGTAACCAAGGTAGACATTGGGTGTCTAGGCAGCGTTCACTGTTTTTCATACATGCAGTTTACCTTGTTTACCATGTCCCATCGCTTGTTTACAGGTGCTGTGACTTGCTGATCTCATCTCCCCATGTGACACGCATTGATGTGTGCGTCCAGCGGGTGACCATCGTCATGTCTTATAGATGCACGTAAAAATTTTATGACCATCAAAAATAAATTTATGATTGATTTATGATTGACAATGCAATATCGCTGCTACATCATGTGCAGCAGCGATATTGAAAGTGATATTGATGGTGTGACAGGCGTTTAAGACACAACTTAGGTATATAGTAGCCACAGTACACCTATGTCAGGGACAGATTTTCACATTAAACATAATTCCGGTTCACAGCAATGTACACAAAGGTGTACTTTTAAAGCTTAGAACCTGAACTTTCATGATTAGTGTGATCTGCACCTGAGGTAGGGGTATTGTCCTGCTTTGCACATCAACACGTACTTCAGGGATACAGCAGCCACAGCACACCTACATCAGGTACGGATTTGCCATGTCAGGTTCACAGCAATGTACACAAATGTGTACTTTTAAAGCAATGAACCTGAACTGTCTGGATTAGTGTGATCTGCACCTGAGGTGGGGTATTGTCCTGCTTTGCACATCAACACGTACTTCAGGGATACAGCAGCCACAGCACACCTACATCAGGTACGGATTTGCACATGTCAGGTTCACAGCAATGTACACAAATGTGTACTTTAAAGCAATGAACCTGAACTGTCTGGATTAGTGTGATCTGCACCTGAGGTAGGGGTATTGTCCTGCTTTGCACATCAACACGTACTTCAGGGATACAGCAGCCACGCACACCTACATCAGGTACGGATTTGCACATGTCAGGTTCACAGCAATGTACACAAATGTGTACTTAGAACTGAACTTTCTTGATTAGTGTGATCTGCACCTGAGGTAGGGGTATTGTCCTGCTTTGCACATCAAACACGTACTTCAGGGATACAGCAGCCACAGCACACCTACATCAGGTACGGATTTGCACATGTCAGGTTTCACAGCAATGTACACAAATGTGTACTTAGAACCTGAACTTTCTTGATTAGTGTGATCTGCACCTGAGGTAGGGGTATTGTCCTGCTTTGCACATCAACACGTACTTCAGGGATACAGCAGCCACAGACACCTACATCAGGTACAGATTTGCACATGTCAGGTTCACAGCAATGTACACAAATTGTACTTTTAAAGCAATGAACCTGAACTGTCTGGATTAGTGTGATCTGCACCTGAGGTAGGGGTATTGTCCTGCTTTGACATCAACACGTACTTCAGGGATACAGCAGCCACAGCACACCTACATCAGTACGGATTTGACATGTCAGGTTCACAGCAATGTACACAAATGTGTACTTTTAAAGCAATGAACCTGAACTGTCTGGATTAGTGTGATCTGCACCTGAAGGGAGGGGTATTGTCCTGCTTTGCACATCAACACGTACTTCAGGGATACAGCAGCCACAGCACACCTACATCAGGTACGGATTTGCACATGTCAGGTTCACAGCAATGTACACAAATGTGTACTTTTAAAGCAATGAACCTGAACTGTCTGGATTAGTGTGATCTGCACCTGAGGTAGGGGTTTGTCCTGCTTTGCACATCAACACGTACTTCAGGGATACAGCAGCCACAGCACACCTACATCAGGTACGGATTTGCACATGTCAGGTTTCACAGCAATGTACACAAATGTGTACTTTTAAAGCAATGAACCTGAACTGTCTGGATTAGTTTTGATCTGCACCTGAGGTAGGGGTATTGTCCTGCTTTGCACATCAACACGTACTTCAGGGATACAGCAGCCAACAGCACACCTACATCAGGTACGGGGTTTGCACATGTCAGGTTCACAGCAATGTACACAAATGTGTACTTTTAAAGCAATGAACCTGAACTGTCTGGATTAGTGTGATCTGCACTGAGGTAGGGGTATTGTCCTGCTTTGCACATCAACACGTACTTCAGGGATACAGCAGCCACAGCACACCTACATCAGGTACGGATTTTGCACATGTCAGGTTCACACAATGTACACAAATGTGTACTTTTAAAGCAATGAACCTGAACTGTCTGGATTAGTGTGATCTGCACCTGAGGTAGGGTATTGTCCTGCTTTGCACATCAACACGTACTTCAGGGATACAGCAGCCACAGCACACCTACATCAGGTACGGATTTGCACATGTCAGGTTCACAGCAATGTACACAAATGTGTACTTAGAACCTGAACTTTCTTGATTAGTGTGATCTGCACCTGAGGTAGGGGTATTGTCCTGCTTTGCACATCAACCAGTACTTCAGGGGTACAGCAGCCACAGCACACCTACATCAGTACGGATTTGCACATGTCAGGTTCACAGCAATGTACACAAATGTGTACTTAGAACCTGAACTTTTTTGATTAGTGTGATCTGCACCTGAGGTAGGGGTATTGTCCTGCTTTGCACATCAACACGTACTTCAGGGATACAGCAGCCACAGCACACCTACATCAGGTACAGATTTGCACATGTCAGGTTCACAGCAATGTACACAAGGTGTACTTTTTAAAGCTTACAACCTGAACTGTTTTGGATTAGTGTGATCTGCACCTGAGGTAGGGGTATTGTTCTGCTTTGCACATCAACACGTACTTCAGGGATACAGCAGCCACAGCACACCTACATCAGGTACGGATTTGCACATGTCAGGTTCACAGCAATGTACACAAATGTGTACTTAGAACCTGAACTTTCTTGATTAGTGTGATCTGCACCTGAGGTAGGGATTGTCCTGCTTTGCACATCAACACGTACTTCAGGGATACAGCAGCCACAGCACACCTACATCAGGTACGGATTTGCACATGTTTAGGTTCACAGCAATGTACACAAATGTGTACTTTGAACCTGAACTATGTCTTGATTAGTGTGATCTGCACCTGAGGTAGGGGTATTGTCCTGCTTTGCACATCAACACGTACTTCAGGGATACAGCAGCCACAGCACACCTCATCAGGTACGGATTTGCACATGTCAGGTTCACAGCAATGTACACAAATGTGTACTTAGAACCTGAACTTTCTTGAATAGTGTGATCTGCACCTGAGGTAGGGGTATTGTCCTGCTTTGCACATCAACACGTACTTCAGGGATACAGCAGCCACAGCACACCTACATCAGGTACAGATTTGCACATGTCAGGTTCACAGCAATGTACACAAATGTGTACTTTAAAGCAATGAACTACTGTGGATTAGTGTGATCTGCACCTGAGGTAGGGGTATTGTCCTGCTTTGCACATCAACACGTACTTCAGGGATACAGCAGCCACAGCACACCTACATCAGGTACAGGATTTGCACATGTCAGGTTCACAGCAATGTAACAAATGTGTACTTAGAACCTGAACTTCTTGATTAGTGTGATCTGCACCTGAGGTAGGGGTATTGTCTGCTTTGCACATCAACACGTACTTCAGGGATACAGCAGCCACACAGCACACCTACATCAGGTACGGATTTGCACAGTCAGGTTCACAGCAATGTACACAAATGTGTACTTAGAACCTGAACTTTCTTGATTAGTGTGATCTGCACCTGAGGTAGGGGTATTGTCCTGCTTTGCACATCAACACGTACTTCAGGGATACAGCAGCCACAGCACACCTACATCAGGTACAGATTTGCACATGTCAGGTTCACAGCAATGTACACCAAGTGTGTACTTTTAAAGCTTACAACCTGAACTGTCTGGATTAGTGTGATCTGCACCTGAGGTAGGGGTATTGTTCTGCTTTGCACATCAACACGTACTTCAGGGATACAGCAGCCACAGCACCCTACATCAGGTACGGATTTGCACATGTCAGGTTCACAGCAATGTACACAAATGTGTACTTAGAACCTGAACTTTCTTGATTAGTGTGATCTGCACCTGAGGTAGGGGTATTGTCCTGCTTTGCAATCAACACGTACTTCAGGGATACAGCAGCCACAGCACACCTACATCAGGTACGGATTTGCACATGTCAGGTTCACAGCAATGTACACAAATGTGTACTTTTAAAGCATGAACCTGAACTGTCTGGATTAGTGTGATCTGCACCTGAGGTAGGGGTATTGTCCTGCTTTGCACATCAACCTACTTCAGGATACAGCAGCCACAGCACACCTACATCAGGTACGGATTTGACATGTCAGGTTCACAGCAATGTACACAAATGTGTACTTAGAACCTGAACTTCTTGATTAGTGTGATTGCACCTGAGGTAGGGGTATTGTTCCTGCTTTGCACATCAAACACGTACTTCAGGGATACAGCAGCCACAGCACAACCTACATCAGGTACGGATTTGCACATGTCAGGTTCACAGCAATGTACACAAATGTGTACTTAGAACCTGAACTTTCTTGATTAGTGTGATCTGCACCTGGGTAGGGGTATTGTCCTGCTTTGCACATCAACACGTACTTCAGGGATACAGCAGCCACAGCACACCTACATCAGGTACAGATTTGCACATGTCAGGTTCACAGCAATGTACACAAAGGTGTACTTTTAAAGCTTACAACCTGAACTGTCTGGATTAGTGTGATCTGCACCTGAGGTAGGGGTATGTTTCTGCTTTGCACATCAAACACGTACTTCAGGGATACAGCAGCCACAGCACACCTACATCAGGTACGGATTTGCACATGTCAGGTTCACAGCAATGTACACAAATGTGTACTTAGAACCTGAACTTTCTTGATTAGTGTGTCTGCACCTGAGGTAGGGGTATTGTCCTGCTTGCACATCAACACGTACTTCAGGGATACAGCAGCCACAGCACACCTACATCAGGTACGGATTTGCACATTCAGGTTCACAGCAATGTACACAAATGTGTACTTAGAACCTGAACTTTCTTGATTAGTGTGATCTGCACCTGAGGTAGGGGTATTGTCCTGCTTTGGACATCAACACGTAGCAACACACACAGACAGACTCACCAGCGATCATTGGACTAGCGACATCGTTGAAATTATGTAAATATCTTTTCCACGATGTCTTGCTCCTGCTGCCCCCTGCAGTTGCGGGAGCAGGCTGGTATCCATGGTAAACTACGGTATCTAGGCAGCGCTCGCTGCCTAGTTACCCGATGTATACCTTGGTTACCAGCCTGCTCCCGCTAACTGGCTGTTATCCAAGGTAACAGCGGGTAACTAGGGACCCTAGTTACCTGCTGTTTACCTTGGATACCAGCCGGTGATCAAAGGCTGGTAACAAAGGTATACATCGGGTATCTAGGCAGCACGCGCTAAGTAGATCCCGCAGTTTACTAGGTTTCCCAGCTCCCTGAACTTTGATGAGAGGGCGCTGGGAGCTGGCTGATTGCGCGTCTCCTTGTGTCACACGCAGCGATGCTGCGTGTCCACCGGGCGCCCATCGCCAGGTTTTCGGTCCTGTCTGAAAACCTGGCAACCATCAACCAGCGATTTACTCACGGCCAACGTTAACAGACATGTTCTTGTCCTCCTCCTTCTAGACCTGTCCTCTGCATTCGACACAGACTCTCTCTTCCATTGGTATCACTGACCTGCTGACAGTGTTTTCCTGTGCGCTGTTGAAAAGCAACTGTCCTGGAGCTCTGTGTGTGGCTGCATCCAAGGTAAAACTATGGGTTTTCTATGGGAACCCCGTTGCGAGGAAGCTCTCGATTAACGGTGTCTGTTATTGCAGAAATTCCAACGTTGTTAGTGCTGCCCGGAAAAGTGGGTCCCAGCCCAAGTGTGACCCAGCCTTAGGCTTTGCACCCTTTTCTCTTAAAAAGATTGTGCTGCCTCCTTTTTCTTAAATAAAATAGATTATACTAGATATAGGGATAGATAAATAATATATAGAAGGAATAGACAATAGATCTAAGGCTAGGGCCATTTCTTAACAGTGCACCCAGTTAGCCAGATCACATAAACCCCCTGTCTATTTGGTTACGCTTCAAGAAGTCCCGGGAGTGGAAGCGTAACCATAGCAAACAGCAGGTTTCTATGGGCAGCATTCCAGGAAGCACCCGACATTAGTGGTCTTTTTCAGCAGGCTGGCTTTGCTTAGCGTGATCCCGGCTAACATGGGTGCACTTAAGTGTGGCACTAGCCTAATAGATAATAGGTAGAATAGATAGATAAATGATAGAAAATTGGTAGATAGATAAATGATAGAGAGAAAATTCAGCACACAAAAGTACACACAAACGTATTCATAATACATTACAGATATACCACACAGGCACACACACACTGGTATGCAAGACAGGCACTACTGGCACACACCCACATGGCACACATACAAACACAGACCAAACACACACGACATGCACCCCACATACACTGGCCACACATAACCGCACAATGAAACATACGCATACACAAAAAAAACATTTGCAGACAGACACCACACATGGCATACATACACACACTGACACAAACACACAAGACTGCCACACACATACTGGCACACATACACACACAGACACACATACACCACACACTTGAACACAGACACACACCCACTGTAACACTACCCACTGGCACAGACAAGCACACTGGGAAACCTAACACACACAAAGGAAACATCATACATATTTGGCACGCACACACACACCAAAACTCTACCATTACCCCCCCTCATAAGGACTTTTCTACGTGACTCCAGGATTGGTGGGTAAGGTGTTTGTCAGCAGCTTCTCTGTTCGGGACATGCAGGGCCCCCCCCCCTCCTGTTGTAAAGACAGGGGACAGGCATGGAGCACAAGGGAGGGGAGGGCGCCAAGGGGACAGAGGATGTGCTCCCTACCTCTGAAAATTTACTCCCTGTTGCATCCTGTACAGTTCGAAAAGGAGTAAAAAGTGAAAGTTGATGTTTCTTGCGACGCCCCCTGTGAAGTCTGGTGGCAGGCGCCCTGTGCCCCCGCACAGGTCGCACATTGTAGAGCCGGCCATGAGTAGCCAGTATTGTTTGAGATGCAACCCTTTATTAATCGCTGGGAATTCGGGCGTTGTCACTGAATCCCCAAAATGCTTTTCGGGCTGCGAGTGATGACGGCTCGTCCCCGACCCAGCCCCCCACTACGTAAAAAAAAAAAAAAAAAAAAGGTAATGCCCCCTCTCCCGGCCCCGCCGTCTCCGCGTTTCCCTCCAATTCCGGGGCTCCGCAGGCTCCGAGTGTCGCAGACTCTTCTCGCATCAAGGACCGGGGTGATGTCACAGCACGTGACACCGGTTACTCCATGGAACCTGGGTCACAAAATGTACATCTCCAGGTCCGGAATGCACTAAAACACTCTGCAGACACGGGACCTGGGCACCCCGGGGAAGCTTGGAGGAAAACGGAGGGGGAGGGGGGGGTGGGGAAAGGTTTTTTTTTTTTAACCCCGGCCTTCCTTTTGGAGACCTTTTACTTCTGAGCACTCAACTTAAATGTCCCCCCCCGCCTCACAGCCTCCACATCCTCACTGCCTCCTCCAGCCTCGTCTCCTCACCCTCACGCCTCCCCATCCTCACAGCCTCCTCCAGCCTCTCACCCTCCTCCATCCTCAGCCGCACTACCCTGACACGCTGCCACCTGAAAAACCGTCGGCCCCGCTCCATTCCACCGCCCTCGCCCCTGCCTGTATACACACAATTCATTTCACCGCGCTAACGATGCAATTGCATCGGGCCTTTTACTAGTGACCACATAATTGAGGGATACAGCCACACCTACATCGTGTACGTTTGAACACACTACACATTATGTCTCTTCATATCTATGTACTACTATGTGTAATTTAAATTTTTCCTACAAACGACCCTTTGTTTTTAAGGGGCTTCACAATGCGTGTGATCCGATCCATAGCTGTCCGCTTCATGCAGACAGCCGCGGACCGTATGAGCACAAAGGTCTGGGTGGTTATTATGCTCTCCAATCCTGTGTTTTAGCGCACGCAGTTCCTGCTGTTGATAGGTGATGACCGCTGGCGCACCGGTTCTCTGACCTGTCATCGCTGCAGCTGCGTGCGCTAAACACAGGATCGGAGGGCATAATAGCCACCCAGTCCTGTGTGCTTATATGGTTCGCGCTGTCTGCCTGAAGCGGACAGCTACGGATCGGATCACACACACGAAGTGTGAAGCCGGCCTAAGTGTCTGTACAGCAATTTTCAGTGGGTAAGGTATGTTTCGAATTAAAATGGAATTGTCCATTACACAATTAATTATTACATAGATGTGGGGCCCCATGCATTAGCAATCTGACGGTATCATCCTGATCATTTCGTTCTATATCCGTCTCCATGTGTCCATTGTATTTGTCCCCTGCACTGTCTTTTTCACTCCTTACTCTATGCCCACTGTGCTGTCTTCTTCCTTCATGTTCTGTTCTCTCTTTGAGCGGTCTTCCAGGAAAAATCTACCCCTGTATGCGTTCTATTATTCAACTTGAACCCTGTACAGGTCCAACTCCAGGTTTCTGTTGGCCCAGTGCGAAAAAGTCTCAGTGGACCCCCTTTAGTACATATTGCGGACTAGAATATATATTTTGCTGCACACTTACCGCAAGCCCAATAGACAATGCATGTGGCTTGTGGCAAATGTGCAGCCCGCTTGGCGGAAAATGTGGCAGTTCGGGGTTTTTAGTAACCACAACTGAAAAATTTTAAATAAAACGCCTATGCAAGGAAGCCTTACATGAACAGTGACTGCCGAAAGCAGCAAGAGCTGTTTCTGAAGTTACTATATTACATGTTGTTATTAGCGGGCTAAAATGCATTTGCGTTACCTTGCGTTTTTTAAAAATAACCTTCAAATGCAAAATGTTGATTTTTGTGCGTCTGAGGATGCTTTGTATATACACAAGCATCCTGAAGC
Organism: Allobates femoralis; assembly: GCA_033576535.1. Taxonomy (NCBI): domain Eukaryota; kingdom Metazoa; phylum Chordata; class Amphibia; order Anura; family Aromobatidae; genus Allobates; species Allobates femoralis. The sequence continues at coordinate 78,929,350 of JARQOC010000003.1, read as the reverse complement.
GCCTATATAATGCAAGCAGATCAATGGAGCCACACTGCCATATGGGTGGCACCGCAGCCAAGTGGAGAGTGTCTGGCCATCCGGATATCTCTTTATCCTCACTTTTCTTCTCGCCGCTCCGGTCTACCCCGGTCACTCTGCACATATCAGCAGTCATGGCAACATCGTGCCCCCTATGCTGAGCTGCACAATGCAGACAGCGTCAGAAGAGAATATTGGAAAAATGCTGCTGGCAAAGGTGGCTGGACTACAGTAGCGAGAACGTAATCCACGGGGGATGGGGCTACCACTGGTACACATACCTCGTACACACGCGGCTCTTCTCCAAACACCTCGTTTGCACGTGGCTCCGCTCTATACACCTCATACCACGTGGCTCCGCGCCGTGAAACCTAGTACCCCATGGCTCCACTCCATAACGATGGTACACACATGGCTCCCCTCCGTACATCTCGTACACATACGGCTCCGCGCCGTACACCTAGTACACACTCAGCTGCGTACGTACACCTAGTACACAACCACTTCTGCTACATTCACACTGTAATGGCCACTTTACACCACCAACTTATCTGTCCAAACTTCTGACCAACTTACTGGTTGCAGTGAAATCATGGACACAGTTCCATTTGTACACAGCCACAAAATGGAGCAATGTGTCCATGATTTCACTGCAACTAGTAAGTTGGTCAGATAATTTGGTGTGTGTAAAGTGGCCTTTAATTCCTCCAGACCCCACACAAACTTCACCTAGTTGAGCATCATGATGAGAGCCCAGCAGAGTCCTGAATACACTGAGGAGATGATCATGTGACCCATGACTTCACCCTCATTGGACATCATCACAGGTCCTGTAAGGCCAGAGTGTGCAGCTCTGTTTGCTCCCACAGAGAGGGAGGAGGGAGACCTTTGACGCTGCAAGAGGCTGAAAATTACCTCCATGCAAAGGACACCCCAGCTGCCCATGGATATGGCCCTGGCTATGGGTGCAGTGTGCTCAGGGGTCATGAGGGCTAGTGTCACACTTGCATTGTGACCCTAGCCTGATGCAATTATTTTAAGCTGCAGCGCATAGCTTTTAATGCTATGTGCTGGAGCCCATAAAAACACGATGTTTACCTTTTCCAAACAGTGCTTGTAAATGTAAACATCAGGTTTCTATGGGCTCCGTTGCTGGATGCGATAGCATTAAACGCTCAGCGTTGCAGCGGACAATACTTGCGTCAGGCTAGGGTCACAATGCAAGTGTGAACCTAGCCCTGGGGCACCCTACAAGCAGTCGGGCACCAGCACTTGCCCGGGTGATGACACAAGGCCTGACCCTGTTTATTTTCTGCCTAGTGCGCTATGTGTCTTTCACACCTTGTATGTACTCTTTCCCCCTTGTGTGTTTTTTAGCGCGCTGTGTCTTTACCCTTGTGTTGTCAAGCAACATTTCATTTGTTTGATTCAATACTCTCAAATTACATGTCAAATGAATACAAATGTATTAAAAAAAAAATTATTGTTATGCTTACCCTACGGCGAGTGTTAGTTAATCGGGAGCAGGCAGTGTCCTGCTAGGACCTTGCATGATGTGAAAATGACATTTGCATTCGGTGCAGTCATGTGTCCGCTTGCACTGATGCAATATTTTACGCACTTTAACACATCACGGCGACTGGCCCAATCACAGCGCCTAACGCCAATCTAATTCTAACATCATGCAAGGTCCTAGCAGGAACAATGATACTCCTGTTTAACAAACACTTTGAAGAGGGTGTGTTTCATTACCTGAACCTGGCCAGGGCAGGAGGAGCGGAGTGTTTTAGCCGAGATATGCAAGGCTGTCAAATTTATATTTGAAGCGCTGCACAGCTTTTTGAAATACTGGCCACTTCTGCTGTGGCGCACAATTTATCAATTACACAAAAGTGGACATTACACATTTTATATAGTAAATGTCTCTCCAAAACGGAAATCCATTGTCAATTATTGTTTAAATAGGAATTAAAACATTAATAGACAATGTATTTCCATTTCAGACAGCCAAACACTATATTGTTTTTTATGACTACATAATAATGGGTACTAACACATTCTTCTATATTAAAAATATAATCTTATATTAAATAATGGAAACAAATTTTTGAATTTAAAAAATTTTATTTTTTAAACATACAATAAATAATTAAATAACATTTATTTTGCATAGGTATTTAGTGTTAGTTGATTCAAGGTAGGCAGCTTCTTTTCGTCGTGTAGGTAATCATCGTTAGCTTCAGCCATGGAAGGTATGGTTAAGTAGTTTGAGCCAGGTAGGCAAGTGTTTCATCCGGCTATTCTGTGAAGTAGAGAAGAGAAAGTACATTAGTAGTATTCTGAAGTTACATACATGAACAAGTTCAGAACAGTGTGTTAATACTACATTAGGTAAGTCGTGGTATCTCCATCCAGGTAGACAGCTTGCGTCAGGTAGGTATTGTTAGCTTGAGCCATGGAAGGTATGGTTAAGTAGCTTCAGCCCGGTAGGGTAAGTAGGTGGATTCATGCAGCTATTCTGTGAAGTGAGAAAAGAGAAAGTACATTAGTAGTATTCTGAAGTTACATTACATGAACAAGTTCAGAACAGTGTGTTAATACTCACATTAGGTAAGTGTGGTATCTCCATCCAGGTAGACAGCTTGCTTGCGTCAGGTAGGTATTGTTAGCTTGAGCCATGGAAGGTATGGTTAAGTAGCTTCAGCCAGGTAGGTAAGTAGGTGGATTCATGCAGCTATTCTGTGAAGTAGAAAAAGAGAAAGTACATCAGTATTCTGAAAATAAGGTACATGAACAAGTTCAGAACAGTGTGTTAATACTCACATTAGGTAGGTTGTGGTATTTCCATCCAGGTAGACAGCTTGCTTGCGTCAGGTTTGGTATTGTTAGCTTGAGCCATGGAAGGTATGGTTAAGTAGCTTCAGCCAGGTAGGTAAGTAGGTGGATTCATGCAGCTATTCTGTGAAGTAGAAAAAGAGAAAGTACATCAGTATTCTGAGTAAGGTACATGAACAAGTTCAGAACAGTGTGTTAATACTCACATTAGGTAGATTGTGGTATCTCCATCCAGGTAGACAGCTTGCGTCAGGTAGGTATTGTTAGCTTGAGCCATGGAAGGTATGGTTAAGTAGCTTTAGCCAGGTAGGTAAGTAGGTGGATTCATGCAGCTATTCTGTGAAGTAGAAAAAGAGAAAGTACATCAGTATTCTGAAGTAAGGTACATGAACAAGTTCAGAACAGTGTGTTAATACTCACATTAGGTAGATTGTGGTATCTCCATCCAGGTAGACAGCTTGCTTGCGTCAGGTAGGTATTGTTAGCTTGAGCCATGGAAGGTATGGTTAAGTAGCTTCAGCCAGGTAGGTAAGTAGGTGGATTCATGCAGCTATTCTGTGAAGTAGAAAAAGAGAAAGTACATTAGTATTATGAAGTTACATACATGAACATTTTCAGAACAGTGTGTTAATACTCACATTAGGTAGATGTGGTATCTCCATCCAGGTAGACAGCTTGTGCGTCAGGTAGGTATTGTTAGCTTGAGCCATGGAAGGTATGGTTAAGTAGCTTCAGCCAGGTAGGTAAGTAGGTGGATTCATGCAGCTATTCTGTGAAGTAGAAAAAGAGAAAGTACATTAGTATTATGAAGTTACATACATGAACATTTTCAGAACAGTGTGTTAATACTCACATTAGGTAGGTCGTGGTATCTCCATCCAGGTAGACAGCTTGCTTGCGTCAGGTAGGTATTGTTAGCTTGAGCCATGGAAGGTATGGTTAAGTAGCTTCAGCCAGGTAGGTAAGTAGGTGGATTCATGCAGCTATTCTGTGAAGTAGAAAAAGAGAAAGTACATTAGTACTCAGAGAAGTTACATACATGAACATTTTCAGAACAGTGTGTAAATACTCACATTAGGTAGATTGTGGGATCCCATCCAGGTAGACATTTGTTGCTTGCGCCAGGTAGGAATTCGTTGTTAGCTTCAGCCAGGTAGGTTGGCAAGTAGCTTCAGCCAGGTTGGTATTCTTGGGGGTCATCAGCAGGTAGGTTGGCAAGTGCTTCAGCCAGTAGGTTGCAAGTGGCTTCAGCCAGGTAGGTTGGTATTAGCTTTGTTTGGCTCCATCCAGGTAGTTGGCAAGTGGCTTCAGCCAGGTAGGTTGAGCAATGGCTTCAGCCAAGGTAGTTGGCAAGTGGCTTCAGCCAGGTAGGTAGGGTAGTGGCTTCAGCCAGTTTGGTAGGATTGTTTGGTGAGCTTCAGCCAGTTAGGTTGGCAATGGCTTCAGCAGGTTGGTAGGTATGTGGCTTCACCAGGTAGGTTGGCAAGTGGCTTCATGCAGTTGGTAGTATGTGGCTTCAGCCAGGTAGGTTGGCTAGTGGCTTCAGCCATGGTAGGTTGGCAAGTGGCTTCAGACAGGTTGGTAGTAGTATGCGGCTTCAGCAGGTAGGTGGCAAGTGGCTTCAGACAAGTTGTAGGTATTCTTTGTTGGCTTCATCCAGGTAGGTTGGACAAGTGGCTTCAGCCAGGTAGGTTGGCAAGTGGCTTCAGCCAGGTAGGTTGCAAGTGGCTTCAGCCAGGTTGTAGGTATTGTTTGGTGCTTCAGCCAGGTAGGTTGGCAAGTGGCTTCAGCCAGGTAGGTGTGCAGTGGCTTCAGGCAGGTTGGTAGTAAGTGGCTTCAGCCAGGTAGGTTGGCAAGTGGCTTCAGGCAGGTTTGGTAGGTATGTGGCTTCAGCCAGGTAGGTTGGCAAGTGGCTTCAGCCAGGTAGGTTGCAAGTGCTTCAGACAGGTTGGTAGGTATGCGGCTTCAGCCAGGTAGGTTGGCAAGTGGCTTCAGCCAGGTAGGTAAGTAGGTGGATTCATGCAGCTATTCTGTGAAGTAGAAAAAGAGAAAGTACATTAGTATTATGAAGTTACATACATGAACATTTTCAGAACAGTGTGTTAATACTCACATTAGGTAGGTCGTGGTATCTCCATCCAGGTAGACAGCTTGCTTGCGTCAGGTAGGTATTGTTAGCTTGAGCCATGGAAGGTATGGTTAAGTAGCTTCAGCAAGGTAGGTAAGTAGGTGGATTCATGCAGCTATTCTGTGAAGTAGAAAAAGAGAAAGTACATCAGTATTCTGAAGTAAGGTACATGAACAAGTTCAGAACAGTGTGTTAATACTCACATTAGGTAGGTTGTGGTATTTCCATCCAGTAGACAGCTTGCTTGCGTCAGGTAGGTATTGTTAGCTTGAGCCATGGAAGGTATGGTTAAGTAGCTTCAGCCAGGTAGGTAAGTAGGTGGATTCATGCAGCTATTCTGTGAAGTAGAAAAAGAGAAAGTACATTAGTATTATGAAGTTACATACATGAACATTTTCAGAACAGTGTGTTAATACTCACATTAGGTAGGTCGTGGTATCTCCATCCAGGTAGACAGCTTGCTTGCGTCAGGTAGGTATTGTTAGCTTGAGCCATGGAAGGTATGGTTAAGTAGCTTCAGCCAGGTAGGTAAGTAGGTGGATTCATGCAGCTATTCTGTGAAGTAGAAAAAGAGAAAGTACATTAGTATTATGAAGTTACATACATGAACATTTTCAGAACAGTGTGTTAATACTCACATTAGGTAGGTCGTGGTATCTCCATCCAGGTAGACAGCTTGCTTGCGTCAGGTAGGTATTGTTAGCTTGAGCCATGGAAGGTATGGTTAAGTAGCTTCAGCCCGGTAGGTAAGTAGGTGGATTCATGCAGCTATTCTGTGAAGTAGAAAAAGAGAAAGTACATCAGTATTCTGAAGTTACATACATGAACATTTTCAGAACAGTGTGTTAATACTCACATTAGGTAGGTCGTGGTATCTCCATCCAGGTAGACAGCTTGCTTGCGTCAGGTAGGTATTGTTAGCTTGAGCCATGGAAGGTATGGTTAAGTAGCTTCAGCAAGGTAGGTAAGTAGGTGGATTCATGCAGCTATTCTGTGAAGTAGAAAAAGAGAAAGTACATCAGTATTCTGAAGTAAGGTACATGAACAAGTTCAGAACAGTGTGTTAATACTCACATTAGGTAGGTTGTGGTATTTCCATCACTAGTGTATGACAGCTTGCTGCGTCAGGTAGTATTGTTAAATTGAGCCATGGAAGGTATGGTTAAGTACTTCAGCCATGGTAGATACATAGGGGTGGATTCATGCAGCTAATCCTTTTGAAGTAGAAAAGAGAATGTTACTTAGTATTATGAAGTTACAGGTAACATGAACATTTTCAGAACAGTGTGTTAATACTCACATTAGTAGAGTGTGTTATCTCCATCAGGTAACGAACGCTTGCGTCAGGTAGGTATTGTTAGCTTGAGCCATGGAAGGTATGGTTAAGTAGCTTCAGCCCGGTAGGTAAGTAGGTGGATTCATGCAGCTATTCTGTGAAGTAGAAAAAGAGAAAGTACATCAGTATTCTGAAGTAAGGTACATGAACAAGTTCAGAACAGTGTGTTAATACTCACATTAGGTAGATTGTGTTATCTCCATCAGGTAGACAGCTTGCGTGCTAGGTAGGTATTGTTAGCTTGAGCCATGGAAGGTATGGTTAAGTAGCTTCAGCCAGGTAGGTAAGTAGGTGGATTCATGCAGCTATTCTGTGAAGTAGAAAAAGAGAAAGTACATTAGTATTATGAAGTACATACATGAACATTTTCAGAACAGTGTGTTAATACTCACATTAGGTAGATTGTGGTATCTCCATCCAGGTAGACAGCTTGCTTGCGTCAGGTAGGTATTGTTAGCTTGAGCCATGGAAGGTATGGTTAAGTAGCTTCAGCCGGTAGGTAAGTAGGTGGATTCATGCAGCTATTCTGTGAAGTAGAAAAAGAGAAAGTACATTAGTATTATGAAGTTACATACATGAACATTTTCAGAACAGTGTGTTAATACTCACATTAGGTAGGTCGTGGTATCTCCATCCAGGTAGACAGCTTGCTTGCGTCAGGTAGGTATTGTTAGCTTGAGCCATGGAAGGTATGGTTAAGTAGCTTCAGCCGGTAGGTAAGTAGGTGGATTCATGCAGCTATTCTGTGAAGTAGAAAAAGAGAAAGTACATTAGTATGAGAAGTTACATACATGAACATTTTCAGAACAGTGTGTAAATACTCACATTAGGTAGATTGTGGTATCTCCATCCAGGTAGACAGCTTGCTTGCGCAGGTAGGTAATGTTGTTAGCTTCAGCCATGGTAGGTTGGAAGTAGCTTCAGACAGGTTGGTATTTGGTTGGATTCAGCCCGGTATTGCTAGTGGCTTAGAAACAGGTACATTGGTTCAAGTGTTACTAGAGGTTTATCTCTTCGTGTGGTTACTCACATTAGGTGGAATGTGTATCTCGCCCAGGTAGGTTGGGGTTGCTTGCCCAGGTAGGTGGAATTGTGTTGCTTCAGCCAGGTAGGTTGGCAAGTGGCTTCAGACAGGTTGGTAGGTTTTTTGTTGGCTTCAGCCAGGTAGGTTGGCAAGTGGCTTCAGCCAGGTAGGTTGGCAAGTGGCTTCAGGCAGGTTGGTAGGTATTCTTTGGGTTGATGGCTTCACAGGAGGTTGGCAGTAGTGGCTTCAGCCAGGTAGGTTGGCAAGTGGCTTCAGCCAGGTAGGTTGGCAAGTGGCTTCAGCAGGTTGGTTGGATGCGGCTTCAGCCAGGTAGGTTGTAATGGCTTCAGCCAGGTAGGTTGGCAAGTGGCTTCAGGCAGGTTGGTTGGAAGTGGCTTCAGCAGGTAGGTTGGTATGTGGCTTCAGCCAGGTAGGTTGGCAAGTGGCTTCAGGCAGGTTGGTAGGTATGCGGCTTCAGCCAGGTAGGTTGGCAAGTGGCTTCAGCCAGGTAGGTTGGCAAGTGGCTTCAGGCAGGTTGGTAGGTATGCGGCTTCAGCCAGGTAGGTTGGCAAGTGGCTTCAGGCAGGTAGGTAGTTGGCATAAATGGCTTCAGCGAGGTTGGTAGGTATGTGGCTTCAGCCAGGTAGGTTGGCAAGTGGCTTCAGCCAGGTAGGTTGGCAAGTGGCTTCAGGCAGGTTGGTAGGTATGCGGCTTCAGCCAGGTAGGTTGGCAAGTGGCTTCAGCCAGGTAGGTTGGCAAGTGGGTTCAGGCAGGTTGGTAGGTATGCGGCTTCAGCCAGGTAGGTTGGCAAGTGGCTTCAGCCAGGTAGGTTGGCAAGTGGCTTCAGGCAGGTTGGTAGGTATGCGGCTTCAGCCAGGTAGGTTGGCAAGTGGCTTCAGCCAGGTAGGTTGGCAAGTGGCTTCAGCCAGATAGGTTGGCAAGTGGCTTCAGCCAGGTAGGTTGGCAAGTGGCTTCAGCCAGGTTGGTAGGTATTGTTTGGTGGCTTCAGCCAGGTAGGTTGGCAAGTGGCTTCAGCCAGGTAGGTTGGCAAGTGGCTTCAGGCAGGTTGGTAGGTATTGTTTGGTGGCTTCAGCCAGGTAGGTTGGCAAGTGGCTTCAGCCAGGTAGGTTGGTAGGTATGTGGCTTCAGCCAGGTAGGTTGGCAAGTGGCTTCAGCCAGGTAGGTTGGCAAGTGGCTTCAGGCAGGTTGGTAGGTATGCGGCTTCAGCCAGGTAGGTTGGCAAGTGGCTTCAGCCAGGTAGGTTGGCAAGTGGCTTCAGCCAGGTAGGTTGGTAGGTATGTGGCTTCAGCCAGGTAGGTTGGCAAGTGGCTTCAGCCAGGTAGGTTGGCAAGTGGCTTCAGGCAGGTTGGTAGGTATGCGGCTTCAGCCAGGTAGGTTGGCAAGTGGCTTCAGCCAGGTAGGTTGGCAAGTGGCTTCAGCCAGGTTGGTAGGTATGCGGCTTCAGCCAGGTAGGTTGGCAAGTGGCTTCAGCCAGGTAGGTTGGCAAGTGGCTTCAGGCAGGTTGGTAGGTATGCGGCTTCAGCCAGGTAGGTTGGCAAGTGGCTTCAGCCAGGTAGGTTGGCAAGTGGCTTCAGCCAGGTAGGTTGGCAAGTGGCTTCAGCCAGGTAGGTTGGCAAGTGGCTTCAGCCAGGTTGGTAGGTATTGTTTGGTGGCTTCAGCCAGGTAGGTTGGCAAGTGGCTTCAGCCAGGTAGGTTGGCAAGTGGCTTCAGGCAGGTTGGTAGGTATTGTTTGGTGGCTTCAGCCAGGTAGGTTGGCAAGTGGCTTCAGCCAGGTAGGTTGGCAAGTGGCTTCAGGCAGGTTGGTAGGTATTGTTTGGTGGCTTCAGCCAGGTAGGTTGGCAAGTGGCTTCAGCCAGGTAGGTTGGCAAGTGGCTTCAGCCAGGTAGGTTGGCAAGTGGCTTCAGCCAGGTAGGTTGGCAAGTGGCTTCTGCCAGGTAGGTTGGCTAATGGCTTCTGCCAGGTAGGTTGGCTAATGGCTTCTGCCATGTAGGTTGGCTAATGGCTTCAGCCACGTAGGTTGGCTAATGGCTTCAGCCACGTAGGTTGGCTAATGGCTTCAGCCACGTAAGTTGGATAATGGCTTCAGCCACGTAGGTTGGATAATGGCTTCAGCCACGTAGGTTGGATAATGGCTTCAGCCACATAGGTTGGATAATGGCTTCAGCCACGTAGGTTGGATAATGGCTTCAGCCACGTAGGTTGGATAATGGCTTCAGCCACGTAGGTTGGATAATGGCTTCAGCCACGTAGGTTGGATAATGGCTTCAGCCACGTAGGTTGGATAATGGCTTCAGCCACGTAGGTTGGATAAATGGCTTCAGCCACGTAGGTTGGATGTGCATTACATGCCTGGTAATGTTCTTCCACCTGTGGAGCTACTTGGTGGTGGTCGTGGTGGTGGTCGTAGTCGTGGTCGTAGTCGTGGTCGGGCTGCCTGGACTATTGGATGGGGTGCTGGTCAGATGGATGACCGGACTTATGGGGCTTAAGGGAACAGTTGTGAGAGGAGGATCTTCAGCTGGACGAGACACCTGTCTGTTTATTGGTGTATCCAGCATGCTCAATCGAAAACCTAAGCTAGAAGTGTTGCTTAGGTCTCCAACGTTTTGCCACATCCTTGATGACAAATCAAGATCAGCAGTGGGACGAGTAGATAGGCGACCATACCCAGAGCCCTGGGTAGCCAACTGGTGATGACTACTACCTCGTCCTCGCTGCTGTCTTGGTCTGCTTTGATCTCGCCAGTATCGAAAATCCTCCGACTCCCAGTCTTCGTATCTTGGCCGCCGTGTTGCTGGCTCATCTCCTGACTGGAAGTCTCTCCACTGTGGTCCCTGTGGCCGATGGTGTGGCTCATATTGCCCATAATCCTGGTCATGTCTCATCCGACGATCTTCCAGCTCCCTGTCCCGTGAACGATCACGCCGGTATTCCAGGTCCCTCTGCCGTGAACGATCCTGATATTCCGGGTCCCTCTCCCGTGAACGAACACAAGAAGTAGCCCCACGACTTTGTTCAGACCTTGGCTGAGCAGGTCTGCTGGCCAACTCTGTCTCAACCTCAGGAACTGGTTGCTGATGGTCCGTCTCCGACTCTTGCTGCCCACTGATATGCATGTGGTCTAGCGCATACTTTAGCGCTTCTTCACAGCTCTGCATGACATACAGCTGACCAGGTCCAGTCAGATTTTCCATCCGGGTCAAAACTGTTTGAAAATACATATTTCTCATTTGAGAAGTATTATCTATCCGGAGTTTTTGGAATTCGTTTATTATTTTTTCAAATCCAGCTTCAAATGTTTTATTTAATAAGGAAACGCATTCCTCAAAAACTCCAGAAAGATGCATGTATTCCGGAATAGGATTCCTATTGACAGCACTCTGGCGCTGTCGAACTGAACGAGAAGCTGGTTGAGGCAGTTCGGTAGCAACAGAGGGCTGTGATAGGTTGGAAACAGTTTGATGGACTGGTCTGTCAGAGGGCTGTGAAGATGCCGCAGCGCCATCACCAGTGTCCAGAGTTGGCTCATCATCATGGACCGCTGCAGGAAGGCTACTTGCAGTAGTTGGTGGTTCAACATTTCCAACAGTACTGTGGGAATAAAAAAAGAGATTAAGTATCATAACATATAACAGCGTCCATTCAAGATACAAAAAAAAATAAAATATATATTTTACCTACGGCTTTCCAACGCTGGCCTTAAAAAGGATAGCTGGTAGTAATACCTATATTTCTTACTACCAGCCGCAGAACCACTGGGGGCAAGCATCTCTGCTTTGTAGTCCTTCCCGTAGCGGTCTTTAATGGATCGCCAGCGTTCCTTCACCTTTTTCACTGTTAAACAAATAGAGTGGTTAATGAATGTATAAATATTACAAATTATATTTAAAAAATTTATTCAATTATATATTATAAAAAAATACTTACGGCAAGCAGCTTGAGTCGGAGCATTGAGGTCACTCCAACCATCCACGATCTCAACACAGATTTCTTCCCACAGTCGTAGTGTCAAGTCACTATCCCAGTGGCGGCTGTGCCTTTTGTCCCACAATACAGGTCGCTCTTGGACCAAGTGGATCAGCTGATCTCCATTTATACAGAAATCAACTTCTTCCACTCGTTCCTGTGAGGACCTGCTTGACCTTTGGGAACCCTAAAAACATAAACAATTTTTAATATTAAAATTAATAATCAAAAACATAAAAATTATAAATGTTATAATGTTTTAATATTCTTACACCACGACCACGACGACCGCGACTTCCACCACGACGCTGGGAAGAGGTTGGAGGACCTCTAGGACGGACATCAGCAGCCTACAAAATTAAAACAAAAAAGAATATACATTGAGTTTATAAAATTTATTTTTTAAGTACAAAAAAAATTATACATGAAAAATATTATGTTAAATAACTGGATAAAGTTTTAAAAAATTACTTTGGGACAAGCATGATTATTAAGTACTTACAGTCCCTGGCTCAGCATCAGGCACAACGACGTCCTGCACTGCTCCACTGTCAGCAGAACCACGAGCCTTTAATCAGATTTAATTAAGATATTAGTATTCACAATAGGCAAAACACATGAGGACATACACATTAGTTACATGAGGCACTTACCACCCTGTTTGGGGAATCAGATCCCTCACTGTGGGAGGAGTTATCAGCCATCCCAATCAATCAATCAGACACTGCAGGACAGGGAGGAAAGTCAGAACATATAAATGAAATACAAATATTTACATTGTAAAAAAAAAAAAAAAAAAAATACAATACAAATACTCACAATCAAAAGTGTCTATAGCAACAAAGAATATCCCGAGCAGCCGCAAACAGGAGTATTCAGCAAGCTGCCAGATAAACTAATATTACATAGAAAAAAAAAAAAATTAGTAGTCACACACTGTTCATGACACCATTAATTAATAATAATGCAGTCACTTGCACGGACACTGTGGGGGGAGCATGAGTCCCACCCACAGTGTGCATGTCACCTTACATTAATAAGAATGCAGTCACTTGCACGGACACTATGGGGGGAGCATGAGTCCCACCCACAGTGTGCATGACACCTTACATTAATAATAATGCAGTCACTTGCACAGACACTATGGGGGGAGCACGAGTCCCACCAACAGTGTGCATGACAAAAAAAAATATAAAAAATTCAGTAAGGCAAATTTCACATCAGCAGAACGCTAATGTTTTTGGACAATACCATAGGTGGCGCTGCATCTGCTTGAACACACACATAATGCCCAAATTATGGCTTGAATACGGCAAGCCCAATACATTTGGTATGGTGCTTGCGGTCATTTGCAGCAAGTCACATTCTGCCAGGTGCATCAGATGCTGCACTTGTGTTCATAATAAAAAAAAAAAAAAAAAATTTGCATTTTGACCTAAAATTGTGACACATCTGCAGCACCTGCCAGAACTGCACTTGACGCAAAGGCCTGCAAGCAACATACACAATGCATACAGCCTGGGACGCAAGTCAGCCATTAAACAGCAAATGCAGCGACACCTTAGCCTACTTTCACATTACAATTTTGAAGGGAGCCGGTGCTGTCCCATGAATTCGGACATTTTCGGGTCGATTCTGATGCCTGGAATCGGTTGCCAAATAGGCATCCGAGTCCGGCATAACATTGTAGCCTCTGGTTTGAGAAAAAAAATAAATAAATTTAAAAATAAATAAATAAATTATGCTCACCTATCCACTTAGCTCCCGGTGTCTGCTGAGGTCTTCTACTGCAGTATAGGACCTGCCCTGATGTTACAGTCACGTGACCGCAGGTAACACATGGTAACCTGCAGTCACGTGACTGACATCACGGCAGGTCCTGTAATGCAGTAGAAGACCTCTGCAGACACTGGGAGCCGGCAGGAGACGGTGGGGGCTCGGGTATAGGTGAGCATACATTTTTTATTTTTTAAGCCCTGACTTCAAGTTTGGAGCATTTCTACTGTACTGAGCATGCTCAGTACAGTAAAATCGGGTCCAAGGAGACATCAGATGTTTCCTTTGACCTTACTACATAGGGCCCCAAGCTAAATTGATCGGAGAAAATCAGATGTGCACTAAATGGCATCCGATTTGATACGATCCAATTTTGACCAATTTAATTTTTGGTGCAAAAATCGGAGCATGCTCCAAGTTTTGCACCAATAAAAAAATTTAAAAAAAAAAAAAAGAAAATGGGACAGAATCGGATCAGACAAAAACAGATGCCATTTAGTGCAAATTTGATTCGGTCTGATGCCCAAAAGGGCTGCATGGGGCACAAAATCGGTCTGATGCTGTCCGATTTTTATCGGACAGCATCGGATTTAAAACATCCATAGTGTGAAGGCAGCCTTACAGATCTCACAAAAATTAACAAGCATATGGCATATTTTTTAAAAAACTACAACTACACAAGGCATCTTTGCTAAATCAAATAAAACCTCAACATTTTAAATAATGCACAATGCAAAAAAAAATAAATAAAAAAAACCAGCACCAAAAAACACATTCATTTACAATAATTAGTTTTCAGCATTTTTGAAGAAAAATACAAAAAAATGCTGAAAAATAATTACAGTACATGAACGTATTAATACACACACATGGCTTTTTTTTGCAAAAATTTACCAAGCACATGAAAGTTTTACTAACTTTTACCAAAGCACAAATGCACATAACAGCATGAACATTTTCAATAATGCAAAATGCAAAAATCAAAAAAATAAAAAAAAATCCTGCACCAAAAAAACCATTCATTTACAATAATTATTTTTCAGCATTTTTGAAGAAAAATACCAAAAAATGCAGAAAAATAATTACAGTATATGAACAATACACACACATGGCTTTATTTTGCAAAAATTTACCGAAGCACATGGTTTTTTTTTGCAAACATTTACCATGCACATGAAAGTTTTGCAAACTTTTACCACAAAGCACAAAGGCACATAACAGCATGAACATTTTAAATAATGCACAATGCAAAAATCAAAAAAAAAAAAAAAAATCCTGCACCAAAAAAACCATTCATTTACAATAATTATTTTTCAGCATTTTTGAAGAAAATAAAAAAAAAAAATTGCTCAAAAATAATTACAGTAAAGGAATACACACACATGGCTTTTTTTTGCAAAAAATTACCGAAGCACATGGTGCTTTTTTGCAAACATTTACCATGCACATGAAAGTTTTGCAAAATTTTACCACAAAGCACAAAGGCACATAACAGCATGAACATTTTAAATAATGCACAATGCAAAAATAAAAAAAAAAAAAAAAAAATCCTGCACCAAAAAAACCATTCATTTACAATAATTATTTTTCAGCATTTTTGAAGAAAAATAAAAAAAAAAAATTGCTCAAAAATAATTACAGTAAAGGAATACACACACATGGCTTTTTTTGCAAAAAATTACCGAAGCACATGGTGCTTTTTTGCAAACATTTACCATGCACATGAAAGTTTTGCAAAATTTTACCACAAAGCACAAAGGCACATAACAGCATGAACATTTTAAATAATGCACAATGCAAAAATCAAAAAAATCAAAAAAAATCCTGCACCAAAAAAACCATTCATTTACAATAATTATTTTTCAGCATTTTTGAAGAAAAATAAAAAAAAAAATTGCTCAAAAATAATTACAGTAAATGAACAATACACACACATGGCTTTTTTTGCAAAAAATTACCGAAGCACATGGTGCTTTTTTGCAAACATTTACCAAGACATGAAAGTTTTGCAAAATTTTACCACAAAGCACAAAGGCACATAACAGCATGAACATTTTAAATAATGCACAATGCAAAAATCAAAAAAATCAAAAAAAATCCTGCACAAAAAAACATTCATTTACAATAATTATTTTCAGCATTTTTGAAGAAAATAAAAAAATTGCTCAAAAATAATTACGTACATGAACAATACACACACATGCTTTTGCAAAAATTCGAAGCATGGTGCTTTTGCAAACATTTACCAGCACATGAAAGTTTTGCAAATTTTACCACAAGCACAAAGGCACATAACAGCTGAACATTTAAATAATGCACAATGCAAAAATCAAAAAAAAAAAAAAATCCTGCACCAAAAAAACCATTCATTTACAATAATTATTTTCAGCATTTTGAAGAAAATAAAAAAAAAGGCTGAAAAATAATTACAGTAATGAACAAACACACACATGGCTTTTTTTTGCAAACATTTACCAAGCACATGAAAGTTTTGCAAACTTTTACCACAAAGCACAAAGGCACATAACAGCTGAACATTTTAAATAATGCACAATGCAAAAATCAAAAAAATCAAAAAAAATCTGCACCAAAAAACCATTCATTTACAATAATTATTTTCCAGCATTTTTGAAGAAAATAAAAAAAAAAATTGCTCAAAAATAATTACAGTAAATGAATACACAACATGGCTTTTTTTTGCAAAAAATTACCGAAGGAAATGGTGTTTTTTTGCAACATTTACCATGCACATGAAAGTTTTGCAAACTTTTACCACAAAGCACAAAGGCACATAACAGCATGAACATTTTAAATAATGCACAATGCAAAAATCAAAAAATCAAAAAATTCTGCACCAAAAAACCATTCATTACAATAATTATTTTTCAGCATTTTGAAGAAAAATAAAAAAAAAAATTGCTCAAAATAATTACAGTAAAGGAATACACACACATGGCTTTTTTTGCAAAAAATTACCGAGCACATGGTGCTTTTTTGCAACATTTACATGCACATGAAAGTTTTGCAAAATTTTACCACAAGCACAAAGGCACATAACAGCATGAACATTTAAATAATGCACAATGCAAAAATAAAAAAAAAAAAAAATCCTGCACCAAAAAACCATTCATTTACAATAATTATTTTTCAGCATTTTGAAGAAAAATAAAAAAAAAAAATTGCTCAAAAATAATACAGTAAAGGAATACACACACATGGCTTTTTTTGCAAAAATTACGAACACATGGTGCTTTTTTGCAAACATTTACCATGCAATGAAAGTTTTGCAAAATTTTACCACAAAGCACAAAGGCACAAACGCATGAACATTTTAAATAATGCACAATGCAAAAATCAAAAAACAAAAAAAATCCTGCACCAAAAAAACCATTCATTTACAATAATTATTTTTCAGCATTTTTGAAGAAAATAAAAAAAAAAATGCTCAAAAATAATTACAGTAAATGAATACACACACATGGCTTTTTTTGCAAAAAAATTACGAAGCACATGGGCTTTTTGCAAACATTTACCATGCACATGAAAGTTTTGCAAAATTTTACCACAAAGCACAAAGGCACATAACAGCATGAACATTTTAAATAATGCACATGCAAAAATCAAAAAATCAAAAAAAATCCTGCACCAAAAAAACCATTCATTTACAATAATTATTTTTCAGCATTTTTGAAGAAAAATAAAAAAAAAAATTGCTCAAAAATAATTACAGTACATGAATACACACACATGGCTTTTTTTGCAAAAAATTACCGAAGCACATGTGCTTTTTTGCAAACATTTACCAAGCACATGAAAGTTTTGCAAAATTTTACACAAAGCACAAAGGCACATAACAGCATGAACATTTAAATAATGCACAATGCAAAAATCAAAAAAAAAAAAAAAATCCTGCACCAAAAAACCATTCATTTACAATAATTATTTTTCAGCATTTTGAAGAAAAATAAAAAAAAATGAAAAATAATTACAGTACATGAACAATACACACACATGCTTTTTTTTTGCAAACATTTACAAGCACATGAAGTTTTGCAAACTTTACAAAAGCACAAAGGCACATAACAGCCTGAACATTTTAAATAATGCACAATGCAAAAATCAAAAAAATCAAAAAATCTGCACCAAAAAACCATTCATTTACAATAATTATTTTCCAGCATTTTGAAGAAAAATAAAAAAAAAATTGCTCAAAAATAATTACAGTAATGAATACACACACATGGCTTTTTTTTGCAAAAATTACCGAAGGAAATGGTTTTTTGCAAAATTTACCAGCACATGAAAGTTTTGCAAACTTTTACCACAAAGCACAAAGGCACATAACAGCATGAACATTTAAATAATGCACAATGCAAAAATCAAAAAACAAAAAAATTCTGCACCAAAAAAACCATTCATTTACAATAATATTTTCAGCATTTTTGAAGAAAAATAAAAAAAAAATGCTCAAAAATAATTACAGTAAAGAATACACACACATGGCTTTTTTTTGCAAAATACGAAGGAATGGTTTTTTTTCAAACTTTACCATGCACATGAAAGTTTTGCAACTTTTACCACAAAGCACAAAGGCACATAACAGCATGAACATTTTAAATAATGCACAATGCAAAAATCAAAAAAATCAAAAAAAATTCTGCACCAAAAAAACCATTCATTTACAATAATTATTTTTCAGCATTTTTGAAGAAAAATAAAAAAAAAAATTGCTCAAAAATAATTACAGTAAAGGAATACACACACATGGCTTTTTTTTGCAAAAAATTACCGAAGACATGGTGCTTTTTTTGCAAACATTTACCATGCACATGAAAGTTTTGCAAAATTTTACCACAAAGCACAAAGGCACATAACAGCATGAACATTTTAAATAATGCACAATGCAAAAATACAAAAAAAAAAAAAAATCTGCACAAAAAAAACCATTCATTTACAATAATTATTTTTCAGCATTTTTGAAGAAAAATAAAAAAAAAAATTGCTCAAAAATAATTACAGTAAAGGAATACACACACATGGCTTTTTTTTGCAAAAAATTACCGAAGCACATGGTGCTTTTTGCAAACATTTACCATGCACATGAAAGTTTTGCAAAATTTTACCACAAAGCACAAAGGCACATAACAGCATGAACATTTTAAATAATGCACAATGCAAAAAATACAAAAAAATCAAAAAAAAATCCTGCACCAAAAAAAACCATTCATTTACAATAATTATTTTTCAGCATTTTGAAGAAAAATAAAAAAAAAAATTGCTCAAAAATAATTACAGTAAATGAATACACACACATGGCTTTTTTTGCAAAAAATTACCGAAGCACATGGTGCTTTTTTGCAAACATTTACCATGCACATGAAAGTTTTGCAAAATTTTACCACAAAGCACAAAGGCACATAACAGCATGAACATTTTAAATAATGCACAATGCAAAAATCAAAAAAAATCAAAAAAATCCTGCACCAAAAAAACCATTCATTTACAATAATTATTTTTTCAGCATTTTTGAAGAAAAATAAAAAAAAAAATTGCTCAAAAATAATTACAGTACATGAACAATACACACACATGGCTTTTTTTGCAAAAAATTACCGAAGCACATGGTGCTTTTTTGCAAACATTTACCAAGCACATGAAAGTTTTGCAAAATTTTACCACAAAGCACAAAGGCACATAACAGCATGAACATTTTAAATAATGCACAATGCAAAAATCAAAAAAATCAAAAAAAATCCTGCACCAAAAAAACCATTCATTTACAATAATTATTTTTCAGCATTTTTGAAGAAAAATAAAAAAAAAAATTGCTCAAAAATAATTACAGTACATGAACAATACACACACATGGCTTTTTTTGCAAAAAATTACCGAAGCACATGTGCTTTTTTGCAAACATTTACCAAGCACATGAAAGTTTTGCAAAATTTTACCACAAAGCACAAAGGCACATAACAGCATGAACATTTTAAATAATGCACAATGCAAAAATCAAAAAAAAAAAAAAAAATCCTGCACCAAAAAAACCATTCATTTACAATAATTATTTTTCAGCATTTTTGAAGAAAAATAAAAAAAAAAATTGCTCAAAAATAATTACAGTAAAGGAATACACACACATGGCTTTTTTTTGCAAAAAATTACCGAAGGAAATGGTGTTTTTTTGCAAACATTTACCATGCACATGAAAGTTTTGCAAACTTTTACCACAAAGCACAAAGGCACATAACAGCATGAACATTTTAAATAATGCACAATGCAAAAATCAAAAAAAATCAAAAAAAATTCTGCACCAAAAAAACCATTCATTTACAATAATTATTTTCCAGCATTTTTGAAGAAAAATAAAAAAAAAAATTGCTCAAAAATAATTACAGTAAATGAATACACACACATGGCTTTTTTTGCAAAAAATTACCAAAGGACATGGTATTTGTGCAAAAATATTGGCAAACAACAAATACAATAAACATATTCTGAATGAAAATTGTATGTACTTACCAAAAGATGCAGAAGATGAAGCACAGAAATGTCCAGACACAAAAGCTTCTGGGTCCACTTCAGAGCAGCAAACAGGTTTGCACAACATGTGCAAACCTGCTCCTCTTTTTATATCAGTGAGGGGGGGGGGCTGGGAGCACTTGGAGCAGGCTCAGTACGCGTGCCGCATCCAGCCAATCCACTTGCGGCAGATGCGGCAGGTGCGGCAGACGCGGTTGCCATTGACTCTCATTATAAAAATACCGCAATGTACATTGCGGCACAAGTGCGGTACACTTGCGGTATACTTGCGGCGACAAAAAACCGCGGCATGTTGCGGTTTTAAGACATGCCGCAAATGCCGCATTTACCGCAAGTGGCGTTGATATTTTGAAAAACCGCACTTGCCGCAAGTGCCGCAAGTCCCATAGGAAATGAATGGGGCCTGCCGCATTCGTGCCGCAAGTGCGGCAAATGCGGCAAGTGCGGTTTTTCAACCGCAACTGCCGCAAATTCAAAAAACGCTGATGTGAAAGGGCCCTAAGTGTATAAAATCATTATCTCACTTCTACTGCAGCCACTTTTCACACAAAAACAGTGCTGCTAATGGTTTTCTAGGCTGCAGGGGCACATATTAACAGTGTATGAGGGTCATCCGAGGTGGTTGGTTTCCTTTACTATGCAGATTACCGCAACCGCACCGCAACCGCGCCGCAAGTGCGGCGCAAGTGCGGCAGCTATGCGGCAAGTGCGGCAGATGCGGTTTTTTTACCGCATCTGCCGCGAACGCGGGTAGCCCGCTTTTAGCAAAAAATTCAAGAACTAAACAGACCGCCAGGGAGGTTAACAGCTACAGGAAGCCACTAGAGGCTGTTATTTTTGCAAAAGGTGGATCTACTAAATATTAATGTCACTTTTCTGTTGAGGTGCCCATACTTTTGCACCTGTCAAATTTTGAAGTAATGCATATTTCACATTTTTGGTTAGTACAATAAACCTCATTTCAATCCTGAAATATTACTGTGTCCATCAGTTATTACATATATCACACTGAAATAGCTGTTGCAAAAAAAACATTTTAAACAACAAAAAAAAAGAGTAAGATGAAGAGGGGTGCCCAAACTTTTTCATATGACTGTATGATGCAGAGTGTCTGATAGCTACCCATTGGTCCTGCCACCTAACCAAACGGGCCGCCCAGTACGATCTCTCTGCACCAATGGATGAATGGCGCCCCATGGGGCCCAGCCGTACCCTGCAGTACTTTTAATATTTTGTAACCAATTAATGAATGATCTTACATAACTTTGAATAACTTTATGTGCTTCCTATTAAACTTCGAATTGTCCTATACCCATCTCAAGTGTGGTTATTGTTTGTGGACACCTGTTATTGTCATTGATTTGGAAAGCAGACAGTTGAGGAGAGGGACATAGTTTTGATGTCTCAACGAAAGCATCAACAACAACGGAAAGGATGCAAACTGCGGATACTTTATTAAAATAAAATTGGTCTTGTAAATGAACATTGTATGATCCGCAAACAGATCACAAAATCTGAACTAAACAGGGCCATGTGCGCGGAGCCTGACACTGACGTGTTTCGGGCTGTGAAGGTGTGAATGGGGCCGTTACACGCTATACTGGTGCTGTTACACTTAAACTGTGTGAGCAAACTAATCACAGGAGTACATTTCCAAGTAACAATGCATGAAGCACCAAGGCAGCTTTTATTACAGCCCACATGGGGAACCATTTGTTCTTCTCCTTTATAAAGTCGTTCCAACATGAACTTCTTCTTAGGTCACAATTTTGTGAAATCTGAAGAGCGGTGAAATGTATTCTCACTGTATAGCTTCTATACGCCGAGGCTTGATGTAATGTAATACTCTCGTCACTTAGTCGTCTTTCCCAGCTTCAAGACCATTATTTCAGATTATTTCCTTTGACAATTGGTATAATTAGATTTCTTTTCGTAGCGCAGTATTGTTGTGGGTCACGCTGGCAATAAAACTGTCACGGCACATCTATGTGCACCTGATGAATTACACTATTGCCTTTCTACAAAAATACAAGCAAGTGGTTCCAACTTTCCACAGCTGCGGATCTGTATTCAGCCCAGGGATTTCTCCGCTGCGATTCTTGCATCCAATCCAAACAGTGATATAATAGGCAAAAGATGCAGATTTACCGTATATGGATCAACCATGAAAGGGGAACAGAAACGTAAACCCCAAAAACATGTAATAATACCGAAATGGAGAGAGAACCGCAACAGTCGCTGGGTGACGCAGCCTAGACATGGACAACTGCCAAGACAGCTCACATTGGACTGAGAGGAGTTTTTGGGTGACCAATCAATCATAAAACATACTATAAAGGTTATAGAGACCAGCATAAGGAGCTGGGAAAGGGTCTTTAAAAATCATTAATAACAACTTAATCCTTTAATGGAGAACCATATACTACAAGGGAGATTGAAAAAATAATTGTGTTAGCTGTCTTTTGTTTTTAGCGGCTTTGGCAGTCCTGGCCATACTGTATATACAGGTGCACCTCAATGAACTGGAATATCATCAAAAAGTTAATATATTTCAGTAAGTCAATATATAAAGTGAAACACATACAGTATATTATATAGAGTCATTACACGCAAAGTGATCTATTTCAAGTGTTTATTTCTGTTAATGTTGATGATTATGGCTTACAGCCAATGAAAGCCCAAAGGTCATTAACTCAGAAAATTAAAGTAGAGAAGATGAAGGGTTAAAAACCACGCTGCTGTATTCCATGAGATATCAAAGGGTGAATATAAGGCTGCATTCACACATTGCGTATTTTGCCGCGTTTTTTTACGCGCGCTTTTCAAAATACGCAATGTGCTTTTTGTCTGCCTGCAAAGTGAATGGGAAATTCACTTTGCAGTGCAGACATTGCTTAAAAATACGCAGTGCGTTTTCCGGGAGAAAACGCAGCTCCGTAAAGAATTGATATGTCAATTCTTTACGCAGCTACTTCTGCGTATTTTCCCAGAGGGGAAGAAGAATCCTGTTTCCTCCTCCCCTCTGTGACAGCTGTGGCCGCCCATTAGACTTCACAGTGTTAATACACACTGTGAAGTCTAAATTAAACTAAAGCAAGTGTGTGAAAAATAAAAAAGAATGAATACTTCACCTCTCCGACGCCTTCTCCCGGTGTCTGGTGCCGTCTGCCGCTCTCCGGTGTCCGATTATAAGTCAGATCTCTTCTGACAAGACCTGTGGTGACGTCAGAGGGGGGGCGTTCCCAGGCACTCACGGTCATGTGATACCACATGACCGCGAGCAGCCAATCAGCGATGGGACCGCCCCGGGAACGCCCCCCCTCTGTTATCACCACAGGTCTTGTCACACGAGATCTGACTTACAACCGGGGATCGCAGACCGGGAGAAGGCACCGGAAGGTGAGTATTCATTGTTTTTTATTTTTCAGACACTTGCTTTAGTTTAATTTAGACTTCACAGTGTGTATTAACACTGTGAAGTCTAATGGGGCTGTCACACATCTCACAGAGGGGAGGAGGAAGCAGGATTCTTCCTCCTCTCTGTGACATCACTGCGCTTTCTGGGGGAAAGAAAGCGCAGTGTGTGAATGGTCCTGCGTATTTTGCTGCGCTTTTTTGCGCGGCCGAAAAACGCGGCAAAAAGCGCGCGTAAAAAAGCGCAGCAAAATACGCAAATGTGTGAACGTAGCCTAATACTGATTTATTAGTCAACACAATTCAGGGCTCCCTGAAATGTCTGGAATCATCATGGCAATATGATACTGCTTTGTCCTTAAGAAGGGGCCAGGGAGCCCTGAAATGCGTTGACTAATAAATCAATATTATATTCACCCTTTGATATCTTGTGGAATATGGCACCATGGTTTTTAACCCTTCATCCTCCTTACTCTATATGTACCACGCTGGGGACTGCAGCAGCCGTGATCTGCTTTTATAGTGGTTGTGACTCTCACAACCACACAAGGTGAAGCCTCTGATACCTATTTAGGTCATAATTTATCTCTCAGACCCTTCATCCTCCTTACTGTAATTTTCTGAGAGAAAGACCTCTGGGTTTTCATTGGCTGTAAGCCATAATCATCAACATTAACATAAATAAACACTTGAAGTAGATCACTCTGTGTGTAATGACTCTATATAATATATGCGTTTCTCTTTATGTATTGAATTATTGAAAAAAATTTACTTTTTGATACATTGAGATGCACCTGTAGGGTCTTAATGGCATAAATGGAAGAGTTGCATCATTAACTAATGATATTTGAAAAGGTAGTCTACCTTTTTCTGAAACAGCTCACTTTAATTCATCAGCTTTGTCTGGCATTGCAAATACTGCGTATTTACACAGTGATTTCATTACAGTATCAGACAAAGCCCTTGGACTCATGAAATGTTCTTTCTGGAAATAAAAAAAGGAGAACTTTTGAACCTGTTACACACAACGATATCGTGAACGATATAGTTGCAACGTCACTGTTTGGTGACGTTACAGCGATGTCGAAATGACATTGTTGTGTGTGACACGTATCAACGATCAACGATAAGTCATTGATCCATTGATCGTAGATTTATGGTCCTGTCCATAAATATATCTTTGGTCTCCCACTGGGCGCCCAGCATCAGCGAGTGTGACTGCGGGAGACCGACGATAAACGAGCTCCCAGCGCTGCACAGCAAGCGCTGGGAGCTGGTAACCGTGGTAAACAGCGGGCATCTAGGCAGCGTGCAGCGCCTATTTACCCCATGTATACCCTGGTTACCAGCCTTCTCAGCTTACTACCCGCTGTGTCACTTGGATACCAGCCTGTAAGCAGAGTAGGCTGGTAACCAGGGTATACATCGGGTAACTAGGCGTTGCGCACTGCCTAGATACCCGCTGTTTACCATGGATACAAGCCTGCTCCCGCTTACTGCAGCCTGGCAGCGGGAGCTAGACATTGTGGAAAGAATATTTTATTCTTTTCCATGATGTCGCTGGTCCACTGGTCGCTAGTGAGTCTGCCTGTGTGACAGCTCATTAGTGATCAGTTCACGATGTGGCAGTGATACACATCGTTGGTCGGATCGCTGCCACATTGCAGCGTGTAACAGGGCCTTACCTTGAAGTTCATGGGCCTCAATGCAATAACTTCAACAGGGCCTCAATTATTGCAAATCTTTAATGGTATTGGTCCTCTCATATAGGCCAAAGTTACTTTTGGGGCCCCATAGGCTCCAAGATCCAGGTGTGATTGCAACCCCTGCACCTCTTGTGGTTACACCCCTGCCATTAGGTTAGGAACTTATTGCCCAGTCTGAACAATTTACATAAATGCACAAATCATGGAAATGGTCTAATTACTTTTTTGTAGATTCGATCAGGACAAAGTGCAGTAGATTACAGTAAGGCTGTGTGCACACGGTACATTTTTTATGAATTTTTTTTGTGCAGATTTGTCAATTATCTGCATGCCTATCCTGGAGTCAGCAATGTCAATTAGAATTCTGAAGTGTTGTCCACATGTTGCTTATTTTTCCTTGCAGGTTTGGTGCAGAAATAATCTACAGCATGTCAATGCTTGGTGCAGATTTGCCTGCGTTTTTCAGCCCTTCAGACTTTGTGGCGGCCCTGTATCTTGGTCGCCACAGTGATACGGCACCTAATCCACAGGTGTGGTGTCATTGCTCTCATGTAAGACAGGGACATGAACCTGGTAAGACAGAGACATGACACGAAGGCGAAGGTCATATATTTCCGGTGGGTTCAACGGGGAGATAGCTTGATGGGGTTCCCCGAGAGCAGCCAGGCTGTCCCACCACCAACAGGGGACGAGTTGGAGGTCATCCCTGAGGAAAAATACCACCGCAGTCGCCAGGCTGCACAGCAGACAGCCAAGGCCTCCAGGGAGAAGGAGGCCCAGGCCGGGCGTTGGGCCATAAAGGCCAGTGATTTAAGGGCCAAAAACAAAGTCTACAAGTTCCAGGCCATGGAACTGCAGGAGAGAAGGAGAGGCACCATCTTTAACTTCAATTTGCATAAGTGGTGGGCTGTTATAAACCCCACATGATCAATTACATATTTGTAAATAGGAGGGATGTGGAGAGCCACTTGCCCAGGGGAGCTCCTGGCTGTCTCCTCTACCCGAGAGAGAGATAGTGAGTAGAGTGTACATGGCACGTGGGGCACTGGAGGTGGTATGCTCTCAATGTCAAGAAGGTATTGGGTGCAGCAGAAGCATCACCCTTTGCAGTGTCACCCCTGCAGCATCACCTTCTGCAGTGTCACCCCCTTCTGCTCAGCCCAAAGAAGCTCCACCAGCTGCAGAGAAAGAACCTGCAAATCCTAGACTAAGTGGAGTGGACGTACCACTGTGGCGCAGTGAGCCTGGTGGTGTATTGCAACTGTTCCCGGGAAACAGAGGCGGTCTATTCGCCCAATATCCTGACCAGGCAAAGAAACAGAAAACCCCTTGTCTATGATAGGCTGTGTAAATAGTAAATTAGTGTAAGTAATGTTTTAGTTTAACCTGGCTAGGTAATAGACTTGTATAATGGGTGTAAATAATGTTTTAGAATAATGTTTTAGTTAGCTGACTAGGTACTTTGTAGGTATTGTTAAGTGTATTATAATGATGGACAATCAGGCCACAGTACTATGAGGTGGCCAGGACTCCCCTTGTATATCGTTGCACTTCTTAACGTGCCCCTTGTTGGTTTTCGGACCAGCACAGTAAGGTGCAAAACTGGAGTCAATTGCAGTTTACTAGAAACTTTGCACTTGTGACCTCAAAAATCATTGGCGTGGCCG
Organism: Allobates femoralis; assembly: GCA_033576535.1. Classification (NCBI taxonomy): domain Eukaryota; kingdom Metazoa; phylum Chordata; class Amphibia; order Anura; family Aromobatidae; genus Allobates; species Allobates femoralis. Next base: position 78,902,916 of record JARQOC010000003.1, on the reverse strand, counting down.
AAGAACCAGGTCAAACTATGGTCTTTGTGCACTGTAGCCATGCCTAGGATGACGTTTAAGGTGGTTTGGGGCGGTTCCTACCAATAGCACTTGAAGCCTGTGATGTGATGCACCATATTGATGCACCATACTGACGCAGTACTCTGCTGACTGTTTGTTGTTTTCCTATTTTTATACTTTTATACGTAACGTTCAAGAAATGAGCCTCCCATAAAGGGAAGATGTTAATTGTTGATTATTGACTTGCAAGTGAAAAAATATTGTATGTTCTTACATTTAATACATTTTGTACTGTTTTACAGCCCGCAGACGTGCTGTGCTTAACCATGGGGGAATGTGGTGCCCCTGTGTCCTGGTCACCACAGTGATACTGCACCTAATCCACAGGTGTGATGTCATTGCCTCACATTTAAGTCAGGGACACGAACCTGAGACACACATCTTACACCCAACACCATTCCCAACTCCAGACCAGGAGATGCAGGGTGGAAGAAACCCCTCTAGAGGGTGGTTCCCATCTGCTAGCTGGAAAAAAGGGGTAGTTTAGTGGGTGGGAACTCAGAAACAAAGTAGAGGAGCTAGGAAGAAGCAGAAAGATGGTGTTCTAGGGGAGGCTAGTGCTGGGGCGGAGTGGGACCAGTGGGTAGGTCACCACAGAACCCTAGCCAGAGGGACCCCGAATGATGGAGCATCCATGTTGAGAGATATGGGTTGCCTCTGAGGTGGCTGATAGTATCCTGCTAAATGCAATGATATTTGTAAGCGGCCAGATTTGGTGAGTTTTTTTCTATAGGGACCCCGAATCTACAACTGCCACCCAGGTCATTGTTGAGGAACTATCTGCATGAGGGGATCGGCCCCTACCTGGTGTGAGACTGTATATTCAAGCCAGGAAACCAGAGACTACTGGACTGCATGAGCAGTTGAGTCGGTCGACAGGGTAGGGGGTACTCGGATACTGGGACAGGTTATTACCTCGGTGGGTGATCACGGCTGGTTGGTTCCTGGTTCTGTGCCCTGGACCCTCAATGGCGGAGATGGTGGGAGATGATGATAATAGATGGGGAAATGGTAATGTGACGCCACCTGTGGTACCTGGTAACGTGGATACCAGCGCTGCGGCAGGCCGCTGAGGTGATGGAGGTGCAGCTCAAAGTAGTACAGCTCCTCACAAGTGGAGCTTTACTTCAGGGCAGCAGGGTGGATGAGGGGAGTAGTAGTGGCGGTTCTGCGGAGAACGCTGCAGGCTGCGGTGGTAAAGTAGGCACAGACACACACAATAGTCTCTGTTTCGGTACCTTTTTACTGATGTCCGGTAACCAGTACAGTCCAGGAGGGTAACCAGGTTCTCGGTGCAATTTGGGACTTTCACCTTGGAGAGTTGTGAGGCCTCCTCTGTCACTGTGTGCAGTGGTTGGGGTAAGCTCTGTCTGTAACTGAACTTGCCGCTCTTTCTCCCTTTCAGGGTACTACTCCATAACGGACAATTAGGACCTTTCTGTGGGATCCCTATTCTCTACTTAGGTCCCTGGTCCTATACTTGGTCAGGTTTGAGTGTCTTTTATTCTTTCCCTCAGGGGGATTAGATCCTGCTGGTCTGCCTGGGCTTTCTCTGCTACAATAGATTACTAGCAGAATCGGACTCCGGTGTCCGGGTGGGCCAAAGGGAAACCTGGTATGTTCCCTTCTTCCTTTCTCCTACTTCCTCCACTGGGCTCCGACCCTCTCCCTAGGGTGCTGCATTGCTGGTCAGTGTCCCCAGGTTCTGGGCCTGGCTTAGTCCCAGCAACCAGCTCCTTCCAGTTCCTTCTCCTTGGCTGTCTGACTGGAACTAACTGCTCCCTTCACTGCTCAGGGCAGACTAACTGACTCCTCCCCTCAGGCCTGGATCCTTATAGGGGAACGTGCTTAAGGCAGCAAGTAGAGCAGCAAGTAGAGCTCCCCCTCCAGGTCTGGGTTGGAAGGTGTTGTGTGCTGTGTGTACCAAGGTGTATGTTTCTCCTGTGTACACTCCCAGGCTCAGTGACTACAGAGGGTCAAGAGGACTTGCTTACCGTTGCTCGACAGGACTCCCAGTCCCCTGCCTTTGACTACTAGCAGGATAGGAGAAAGTGTGAAGATCAACGCAGAAAGGGCAGCAGAGGAAGGCTTATGAAGGGTGTCTCAGCAGATTGTTCCTGGACTGTCTGAGGGCCGGCTGAGCTGCACACTGGAAGAGCACAGTACGCCGGTTGGGTTTGCATTGAAAAGAACAAGAGTAAAGAACCTGGTAAAAACTACAACCCCTGTGTATGTCCGCTCCTTCTGCAGCTTCCTGCACTACTACCACAATCATCTACACTGACTCTAATACCAAGCCCTGGGGGCCCGCCCTGCCTGTGTGGAGTGTTTCACCTAAGCTGCCACATCATCTATCCCCTGGAGTCCAAACAACAGCGCTGTTCATCAATGACCAGACACACAGGTGGTGTCACGTTAAAGACTTTGTTTTCCCCTGTGAATAGCCCCTTTTCATGCTCGGTCAGGGCCACAACCACCGGGACTGCCACCGTGACTTCGCCCTGGCTGATCCAGGATGGTCAAGTACCCCCATGCCCTAACGGCCATTGCAACTTCATTAACAATAACGCAGAGCACAAATTTGCATCATAAACTTACCAAATCTGCACTGCGTTTTTGGTGCATTTTCAGCCACAGGATGCAGATTTGGTGCAGAAATTTCTGCACCAAATCTGCTGCGTGGGCATATAGCTTAACGGGGTCTGCATGAGACGTGAGCACATCATCCACAAGTTGGAAGTTTTTTTTTGCACTGAACCTGACAAGCTGGGCAGATTTTTGTTATTTCTATTGCTGATTTTCACTGTGGATTTCATCCCTTTCAAAGAGAGGGTTCTCTGCTAATATTTATAGACTACAACAAAATAGGGTGGTGGATTTGGATTTTTAACCACAATAACGGCACATTTAGATGACCCTATAAGGATGGAGCCATTCTTGGCTTGTGTAACTACAACAATCACAGAAAGAACAATCAAATCGCTCAGTTGTTGGGTGATTAAATTGCTTTTGACGTTAAAATCATCTTTATTATCAGCACATCATCCTGTGGAGACAGGGCTGCTGATACCGATGATATTATAGAATGATGGTGTTAATGATCGCTCTGTGTGCACTGAATTCTGGTTGCCCGTTATAAATATCCTATTGGACCTATTGGTTGTAAGTAGCTGATTGGCAGATTTTCACCTGTTGTGGTCAGCCTGTCTAAATGGGCCCTTATTCTTATAATATTGGTGCCTTTGAGGCTGGCTTAACACCATGATTTTTCCCTGTCAGGTTCTGTCTGGTGTTTTGCAGGATGCACCGGACAGAACCTGACAGCCCCGGACAAACAGCACCGGAGGGCAAATATGCCCTATGATCCTGCTTTGTGCCAAAATCATTCCTGTGCATGGCTGCCGCTGTCCAGTGCTGAATTTTCAGCATAGCGGCTGGAGGGGAGCAATTTCAGAGCCACCACTCTTTCAGCGTCCGGGAACCGGATCTTTTTTCTGCCAGATCTGGTGCCAATAGATTCCCATGTTATGGGCGGTGGATTTTCCCCGGATCTGTCAGGATCCGGTTTTGTTCGATTTTTACCCCGGATACAAAAAATGCTGCAAGCTCAGATTTTGTGTCTGGGGCAAAAAACAAAAAAAGTTGGATGCTGCTGGACAGACATCAAACTGGATGCCAAATAACTGCCATCCGGCACCATAGGGATACAATAGGGGCAAAGTCGGATCCGGAGCTGTCCGATTCACAACGGACATCCCCAGACCCGAAAAATCGTGGTGTGAAGCCAGCCTTACTTGTTGCATTTTAAAATATACTATTGTGAATAGTTGAGCTACACTTTTGGCCTTAGGCTATGTTCATACTGGGCATTTTTCCGTGCTGCGTTTTTTTTTTTTTTTTTTTAAACTGCACCAAAAATGTATTAGTCACTGTGTCTGCCAGCAAAGTGAATGGGATTTTCAATTTGCTGTGCAGACGCTGCACTTTTTGATTGCTGCGTACTGTACTACTCACAGACACGACCTGCCGGTGCCTGGAAGGAAGATATCACTGAGACTCACCGTGGGAGGATAAGAAAGAGTCTGTGTGTCTCTGTCTGTGTGTCTCTCTATCTCCCCCGAAAACAGAGCAAAAAAGCAGCATAAATGGATGATGTGTTCGTGATACTTTTTTTGCAAATAGAGGATCCATTTTTAGTGCAGAAACTGCACCAAAACGGATCAATAAACGATGGAGCATAAATCTTCTGTGTGAACTTAACCTTGGTGTACCTTATTTAAAATATTTAGTCCACAAATTTGCCATCACCTCCTTGTAGTTAGTTATGGAGAATATAAGGCCATGTTCACACTGTGCGTATTTGATCCGTTATTTTTGTGATCCATTTTTGCTTGGAAAGACAAAATAGGGAGGGGGGACAAGAGGCGCAATAGTGCCCTATCACTAGTGACACTTATATACAGTGGTGGTGCTGTGAAGCTGCTCACCTGGTCCAGTTGTGATCCCCACAACTGGTTTGAAGGCGTTTTTGGAAACGATGTTCCAGCTGCTGCAGGACCTCCACCAACCACTGGATAGTGGTATGTATCAAAGAAATGATGGGAGTGCTGGTGTCTCACGGTCCGCGCTGCTTCAGGGTTAAATGAACTCACCAAAGAGCCAAATCGATTTCCATCCTTTTATTCCTCCTCTCTCCTACGCGTTTTGGCGCCTATCCTGGCACCTTCATCAGGTATATCCCTGATGAAGGTGCCAGGATAGGCGCCGAAATGCGTAGGAGAGAGGAGGAATAAAAGGATGGAAATCGATTTGGCTCTTTGGTGAGTTTATTTAACCCTGAAGCAGCGCGGACCGTGAGACACCAGCACTCCCATCATTTCTTATTTTTGCTTGGAAAACAGATCACTTCCTGTGATGCCCAGCAAAGTCAATTAGTTTTCAGAAATGCTGTTCAGACGCTGCATTTTTTACCAGTCGATTTTTGGGACAAAAAAACGCATCCAGAAAAAGAATGAGTGGGGCTAGGGTCACATATGTGTCAGGATTTAGAAATCTTGATCCGGTTTTGAGCTGTCAAAAAGCTCAAAACCGGATCAGGAACCGCTCCCCATAGGAGCCCATTATGGTAACCGGATTGCACTAAATGCTATCCGGTTACCGGCTACAGATCTGCAGCCTGCGCTAAAAATCATGCAGGCTGCAATTTTCAGAGCGGTGTTGTGACCCGCAATGCGGTAACCGTATTGCTCAGGATGCGTAATCCTGAGCAATGCGGTTACCGTCTACTTTGTTCATCCCTGCTGTTGCAGGGATGAACAAAGCATTAAGTATTTATTAAAGCATTAAATATTAATATTAGCTGTGGGCAACTTGTCTCTAGGGGGTGCCCACCCCCCCTAGAGACATGCTATCCACTCCTGTGGGCATGTGAGGGGTTAATGCAGCAGTTATACTATTGCCGGCTTTTGTCGGCATTGTACAAATTTCTGAATGAAGCCAGTGGCTCCTGACAGTACTGGAGATACTGTACATAATGTATGTATAGTATCAGCTGCTGTCCAGGCTCCTGTAAGCAGTTACATTAAGTCTATGGGGGTGCGCTGCCCATAGACCTAATGTTAATGCTTACAGGACCCAGGACAGCGGCTAATACTATACGTACATTACGTACAGTATCTCCTGTACTGTCAGGAGCTGCCGGCTTCATTCAGAAATTTGTACAAAGCCGACAATAGCCGGCTTACTGTACATGGCTTGTTAACCCCTCACATGCTGAGAGGAGTGGACAGCATGTTTCTAGGGGGGGTGGGCACCCCCTAGAGACATATTGCCCACAGCTAATATTAATATTTCATGTTTTAATAAACATTTAACACTTTCTTCATCTCTGCGGCAGCACATCCAGAGCAATACGGTTCCCTCATTGCGGTTGCCACTACACATTTTCCCCCAAAAATGTGTGTGAAGGCAATTGCGGTACCCGCATCCAGATGTGGATGCGGACACCGCAATTGCCTTAACAAGTGTGACCCCAGCCTGGGTCAATTAGTGATCTATTTTTTTCTCCTCTGTTTTCTTACGACACCATTGTTAATTGAAAAAAAAAGCACAAAAAATGATCAAAAATACGATGCCTTTTCCTTCAAAAATGGATCCAGTTTTGCTGCTGAAAAATCGACAAAAACGCAGCACAAAAAAGGATCTAAAACGCACAGTGTGAACATAGCCTAAATGTGTCTGTGTTTTCTTAGAAAAATAAGAACGCATGTGAAGCGGCCGTGTGCACCGCTGTAAACTCTCCGGAGTTGTTTGTCCTCAGCATTTCATTGCTCTCTGGGGACATACTTGTGGTGAGCTGCTCTGGTTTCACTTACATCCAGCGTTGGTCGGACACACGTTGGGAGACTTCTTGGGAGACAAAGTTCAAAACTGAAATGTATTCATAGAGTTAACGGTCAGCTTAATAATGTAACTGTGACAGATTCTGGGAGAAAAATGTAATAAGAACCATATTTATCTACTCAGAGGCACAGAGGAAACGCATTACTCCCAGGAATTGTCCACTCCACAAGTGAAATGGAGGTAATCTTATTTATGGCAGGAAGAGAGCTGCTCCGCACAGTGCTGACAATACAAATAGACTGATATTTAATGAAACATCGACAAACAACTTTGAGTGAAAACATCCATGCGTCGCATGAGGGAAAAGAAGGCTAAGGTGTTGGTTTTATGAACTAGTGAAGCACATGCATGCGTTCATCTAATTTTATGTAAGAATAAAATGTAACTTCCTCCCTGGTGTCTTTGTAATACTAACCTCCACCCCCTTAAAATGGTGCCAGGTACAGTCCTTCTAGAGTAATGTCAGTAATGGTCCCGCTAGATTGATGCCAGCCACAATCGCTCCAGTGTGATGCCAGGCAATCCTTCTACAGTGGCAGAATAGTTCTTCTAGAGTGGTGCCAGGCATTGTCCTTCAAGAGTGGTGCCAAGCATAGTCTTTCCATAGTGGTGCCAGTCATAGACCTTCTAGAGTTGTGCCAGGCATATTCTTTCTAAAGTGGCACAAGGCATAGTGTGGGGCCCCACGATGTAGATGTCACAAAAGGGGTACTACACCCATAAAAGCTGTGTAGTCACCCCACTGCAAATGGAACTATGGCCAGTAGGTGGAACCCTAGAACTAACACCCACACACTAGATCAGTAGGTGGGAGGGACCCCGGGAGGATATGTAGTGGCCTCTAGGGGGAACAAGTTAGGAAGAAGAGGGAGTTGGAGGGAGCAGGCAGGCGCCTGGAGGGAGCAAGGAGGGTCCCCTCGGCTGAGGGGCCCAGGAGAAAAGTACAGTTCCCAGAAACAGAAGAAGGCAAGAGAGAAAGGAACTCAGAGGCAGGAGTTCACTCTAATGGGGAATAGAGTAACCGAGAGTTTGCCCCAGGAAAGGAACCGGGTACCGGAGCCCACACCTGTGAGTTCTTTAAGGCTCACAGACAATCCGAAGTACAGGGGTATCTTTATTTACGCCTCTGACTCCCAAAGACCCCAGAGAGAGGGGAGCCAGGAGTAGCAGGACGCAGCAAGGAGTCCAAAAGAAGGTTCACCCGACGGGTATAAGGAGAGGCACCCGTAGCATTTGTCGTTATAAACATCTGCTGAACTGTGAACTGTGATGACTTTGCAAAAGTTCCAGTAAAGTAAGGTGAAGTGAGTTACCACCTCTGCTGCATCCTTTCTTGCATGAACTGTCTCTTTACAGAATTGCTGCCCGGCGGTCCAGTCCCGCCTGCGGCGGACTACACCATCATTGCCGCAATACCAATGACCACCGGAGGACTGTAGCGGCGCTGGTGAGTATCACCAGGTACTGTAGGTGGCGTCACAAAACAAACTTCTTATTTTATTTTTATCCCCTTATTCATTGACCACCAGGGCCACAGCCTCGGGCAGCCACCCGTGACACCCCAGACCGAGCCTGAGATCTGAGTGCCCTGCCCTGGGTGAGTCAATTCTGGCGTCACGAACAGGATAACGTGCCCGGTGCTACCGGGTACTGTGCGCCTTTGAACTTGGACTTAGATTGACTTTTTCTGCTTTTGCATGGCGCCAAAAATGGGTTCCCGCCATTATCTCATGGGGATCCAAGATGGCGTCGTCACCACAAAGTAAACACCATGTGCAGGCCCGGGGGAGTGCCTCAGGCCCTAGAGGAAGGAGGGCCTAGACAGAGGTGCCAAAAAGTGTGTCCGCCTGATTGCCATCAATCAATCAGGGGGGCGGCCCACAGGAAGTTTCCACGGAGTGCCCGCCGTGGCTGTTCAAACCGGAAAAGAAGGACAGACGCCATCAGACTTCTTTGTACCTGTCAGTATGGCAGCACCCCCGTGGAGAGATATATTCCGAGAGCTGGAGGAGCAGACCCGCGCCGAGCAAGGCGACCCAGCAGCAACGTCCCTACTCACAACTGAGGGCGATGCCAAATACTGGAGGGATGCGCTCAACCGGCTCCGGCAGGAGATGGAACAGACTCTAACTTGGGTGCGCCGGCGGTGGAGCGCCAAGCGGACCTTTGAGCTGTCGGCTTGGAGGACGGCCCGCGAAGTGCAGGAGGCGCAGTCGCAGCGAGAGCGGATAGAAGAGTACTGCGCCTCCCTTCCACCACCCGCTCAGACCCGGGATGCGGAGACTCAGACGGAGCCCCCAACACCACCACCACCCGGGCCAGCAGCTGTCTCCGGCTGAAGGCAGCACCAACACCCACATCGCCAGACGTCGAGGTGGAGGAGATATATGAGGACTTCGACGCCGATGACTACGAGGAGCCAGACGGAGCCTCGGAGGGGAGCACCCCGGAGGCAGCATGGTGGACTGCGTGGCAGCAGCACCGACGGGGAGTTCTCGCCATCCTCGGTTCTGTGGAGGCACGAGCAGCACCCAGACTTTCTTGCAGTAGCACTTCACTGCCCCCACAGTACCAGTCGCTACCAAGCGCCCGGCCGACGCCGAGCGCCAGAGAAGAGTTCGCGAGGCAGCAGCGGCGGGAGGACTGGTACCAGAGAGAGCAGGCCACGAGGAGATTGAGAAACGAGGCTCGTGCTCAGCCCCCACTACCCATGGAGCTGCGGAAGTCTGGGACTGTAGTCTCAGTGTACCACGAGGACGGTTGGGGCTTTCTAAGAGAACCCGGAGTGATGGATGACATCTTCTTTTCCCGGCGAGATGTTGAGTCATTTCTGAGAAAAGGACACCCCTGGCATGACTTGTACCATGGAAAGCAGGTAACATACGAACGATATCCTGCCCCACTAGGATGGTTTGTGATCCGCATAGCCCGTATTGATTGACAATGACAATTTAAATAATAGACTCCCGCAGTGAGACAATGTTCTTTCCTTGTACATAGCCCTATTGTTTTATACTAGCCTAATCCTAAATGGAGAGTGTGTCCCCGTTGACCCTGAAGACTTTTACTTTGAATAAGTTCCCTTTTGCTTTAATAATGTGTAATAAATAGCGGCCCAGTGGTGATAACACACACTGGACTGTGCTGGACTATAGATTACCCACATGCTTAGTACCAATCTCGTTGGGCCAGAGTAATAATGTCAATGTATTATTTTATATATGTATAAAGTATCAAGATATGCGCCTCCCGAAAACGGGAAGAAACCCAAATATTCTTAAATTGTATATAGTTACCTGTTGGTATTTAATCTAAAATATTTTTCACTTCCCATAGACAAATGTGATGCTCTCGGTCGAGCATATTTCATCAAGGGGGTATGCGGCGCCCCACACTGTATGTGCCACAAAAGGGTTACTACACCCATAAAAGCGGTGTAGTCACTCCACTGCAAGTGGAACTATGGCCAGTAGGTGGAACCCTAGAACTAACACCCACACACTAGATCAGTAGGTGGGAGGGACCCCGGGAGGATATGTAGTGGCCTCTATGGGGAACTAGTTAGGAAGAAGAGGGAGTTGGAGTTGGAGGGAGCATGCAGTCGGCCTGGAGGGAGCAAGGAGGGTCCCCTCGGCTGAGGGGCCCAGGAGAAAAGTACAGATCCCAGAAGCAGAAGAAGGCAAGAGAGAAAGGAACTCAGAGGCAGGAGTTCACTCTAATGGGGAATAGAGTAACCGAGAGTTTGCCCCAGGAAAGGAAATGTGTACCGGAGCCCGCACCTGTGAGTTATTTAAGGCTCACAGACAATCCGAAGAACAGGGGTATCTTTATGTACGCCTCTAACTCCCAAAGTCCCCAGAGAGAGGGGAGCCAGGAGTAGCAGGACGCAGCAAGGAGTCCAAAAGAAGGTTCACCCGACGGGTATAAGGGAGAGGAGAACAAGTAACAGCAGGAGGTCGGACTAGTCTATATGAGGTCAGGCTTCACCGCCACTGGGAGGCAAGGAAGGAAAGGAACAGGAACGGCCGACAGTGAGGGATCCATCTATCAGCCAGAAATTCCACTTGCAGCACCCGTAACTATTGTCGTTATAACATCTGCCGAACTGTGATGACTTTGCTAAAGTTCCAGTAAAGTACCCGGTGAAGTGAGTTACCGCCTCTGCTGTATCCTTTCTTGCATGAACTGTCTCTTTACAGAATTGCTGCCCCGGCGGTCCAGTCCTGCCTGCGGGGGACTACACCATCATTGCCGCAATACCAATGACCACCGGAGGACTGTAGCAGCGCTGGTGAGCATCACCAGATACTGCAGGTGGCGTCACGAAACAAACTTCTTATTTTATTTTTATCCCCTTATTCATTGACCACCAGGGCCACAGCCTTGGGCAGCCACCCGTGACACCCCAGACCGAGCCTGGGAGCTGAGTGCCCTGCCCTGGGTGAGTCAATAGTCTTTCTAGAGTAGTGCCAGATATAGTCTTTCGAGAGTGATGTCAGATATAATCCTTCTAGAGTAATGCCAGGCATAGTCCTTCCAGAGTGATAACAAGCACAGTCTCTCCAGAATGATGCCAGGCACAGTCTCTCCAGAATGAAGCCAAGCACAGTCCCTCCAGCAGGGACGTCGCTATGCATTAAGAATCGGGGCTGTAGCCCCGATTCTTATGCATAGAGCCCCGAATCTCGCCGGCGGCAGGGCATCATCATTGATGAGCCACTATGAGCACTCTGCAGTCTGCTCAAGCGGCGATAAGCTTCTGATGACAGGGGGCGGCAGCGCAGCAGATAATATGGTGCCGTGCTCCTGCTGCCCTGTTTGTTGCGAGTCCAGGCCCGGACTGACAAGACAACTGGGAGCAGCGGCGGCCGTGCAGCCAAGTTATAAACATGTCAGGAGAGAGCAGCAGGGGAGCCACCGGGAGGTCACAGTGAGAAGCTTCCGGCCACGCCCCCTGTAAGTTCTGTGTTACGGATCATCAATGTTCTGCCCCAATGTCTAGGTCACGTGTGCTTTTTATAGTTTGGTGCCGCTCGTCCACCTGCAGGGATTGCTGGCCCTGTCCTGTGCCTCTGTCACCTCGGCACTCCCCTCCACACACACACTGCTCTCTCTCAGCCCAGCTGTAGACAAGGATTCCTCAATCCATCTGCACTCCAGTCTGACACTGCACTCCCCGGCATCAGTGAGGTGAGTGGGGACGTCACTCTGTAGCAGGAGGTGGGCGGGGCCAACTCTGTGCGAGAGTGGGGGACACATGGCAGTGTGCCCTGAGGAGAGGGGAGAGAAGTGCTGGAGCCCCCTCCCTCCTGTAATCTCACTACCTGCTCAACTGTCGGGACGGAGCAGGAGGAGGGGAAGAAGGAGGCTCAGGCTTCCTGTGGGATGATTGAACTTCAGGCCTCTCCCCACTGCTGTACTGCCACTGGGATGATGAAGAAGAGTGAGTATATATGTGTTCATGTCTGTATGACAGGATGTGTGACGCTGTGAGAGTGAGCGTGTGATGTGTGTGATGTGAGGGTGATACGTGTGTGTGAGGAATGTGTGTTAGAGTGATGCGTGTGATGTGTGAGTGATGCGTGTGATGTGTGACTGCAGGTTACATCTTCATTATCTGCATTTAGAGAGTTATCACGGTCTTATCTGTGGTGTTACGTGGGTCTGCAGGTGACATCTACTACATTATCTGTACTCATAGCTATCACTGTGTTATCTGTGGTGTTACATAGGACTGCAGGTGACATCTACTACATTATCTGTACTCATAGCTATCACTGTGTTATCTGTGGTGTTACGTGGGTCTGCAGGTGACATCTACTACATTATCTGTACTCATAGCTATCACTGTGTTATCTGTGGTGTTACATAGGACTGCAGGTGACATCTACTACATTATCTGTACTCAGAGATATCACTGTGTTATCTGTGGTGTTACATAGGACTGCAGGTGACATCTACTACATTATCTGTACTCAGAGATATCACTGTGTTATCTGTGGTGTTACATAGGACTGCAGGTGACATCTACTACATTATCTGTACTCAGAGATATCACTGTGTTATCTGTGGTGTTACATAGGTCTGCAGGTGACATCTACTACATTATCTGTACTCAGAGATATCACTGTGTTATCTGTGGTGTTACATAGGACTGCAGGTGACATCTACTACATTATCTGTACTCATAGATATCACTGTGTTATCTGTGGTGTTACATAGGACTGCAGGTGACATCTACTACATTATCTGTACTTATAGATATCACTGTGTTATCTGTGGTGTTACATAGGACTGCAGGTGACATCTACTACATTATCTGTACTCATAGCTATCACTGTGCTATCTGTGGTGTTACATAGGACTGCAGGTGACATCTACTACATTATCTGTACTCAGAGATATCACTGTGTTATCTGTGGTGTTACATAGGACTGCAGGTGACATCTACTACATTATCTGTAATCAGAGATATCACTGTGTTATCTGTGGTGTTACATAGGACTGCATGTGACATCTACTACATTATCTGTACTCATAGATATCACTGTGTTATCTGTGGTGTTACATAGGACTGCAGGTGACATCTACTACATTATCTGTACTCATAGATATCACTGTGTTATCTGTGGTGTTACATAGGACTGCAGGTGACATCTACTACATTATCTGTACTCAGAGATATCACTGTGTTATCTGTGGTGTTACATAGGACTGCAGGTGACATCTACATTACCTGTACTCATAGATATCACTGTCTTATCTGTGGTGTTACGTAGGACTGCAGTTATTTTTCAGACTGTAAGATGCACTTTATTTACCATAAACTTTGGGGGAAAGAGGGGGTATGTCTAGTAGTCCGAATATACGGACCTGTGTGACAGTGAGGCGGCACAGCTCTGGAGCAGCTGGAGGAGGTTGGTGTAGGCTGCAGAGGCAGTGAGAGGTCACTCATTAGTGTAATGTATGTTGCACTGCACTCTCAGCACAAGGTGGGCGGAGGAGCGGCGCATATTATAAGTATACACCCCCCTAGATCACTGTATGTAGCCCCCCATGCTGCCGCACACCAGAAAATAGTAACCAATGTAACCTCTCCAGCGCTCCCCTCCGTCTCTCCCTGCACCGCACTTTGTGTACTGAGTCCTCCTGCGCCCCCTGCATCTGATCACATTACCAGCACAGTCATGTCATCACTGTGCGCTCCGATCACATGATCGGATGCTGGCACATATGAGGACTCAGGACGCAAAGTTTGGGAAGCAGGGAGAGACGGAGGGGAGCGCTGGAGAGGTTATATTGGTTATTATTTTCTGGTGTGCGGCAGCATGAGTAGCCACATACAGTGATGGGGTGGCCATAACCAGGAAGGGAGCGATATCTAACATGGAAGGGGGGCTATATCCAAGATAAGAGGGTAACATACCTGGAGGGGGGGTGCTATATCCCAGTATGGGTCGGCTATATCCAGGATGAGGGGCCCATATACTTCAAGGGGGGCCATATCCAGGATAAGAGAGTAATGTACCTGGACGGGAAGTGGGGGGGGGGACTGGGGGGAGTCACTATATCCCATGATGGGGATTATATACCAGGATGGAGGTACCCTCTCCAGGATTGGGGACATATATTACCTGGAAGGGGCCCAGGATGGGGACTTTACCCCCATAAGTGTTAGCAGCAAACCCCATCCCCATAACACTGCATTATAACCACATTTTGTGCTTAATTTGTTATTTTCCTTATTTTCCTCCTCTAAAACCCGGTGGCGTCTTATAATCCGAAAAATACAGTAGTGCATTATCTGTTCTCAGAAAGTTATGTTATGGTATTACACTTTAATTTGGCGGGGTTGGTTGGCTGCAAAACATTTGCCTTGGGGCTTGGGCCCCGGATCTTTTCTGACCCTAGCAACGCCCCTGCCCTCCAGAGTGATGCCAGGCATATCAAGGTAATACACGGTACTGTGATTCTAGGATAGTAAACGGTCTCCCTATAGTACTGCAGCTCACATCACATTCGTTATAACATTGAGTGATGCCAACTGCAATCCCCATACAGTAGTGTCAGTCAAAGTCCCTCTAGAATAGAGTCAGGCTTATCCTTCTAGACAAATGCAAGGAAAAGCTTACCTAGAACAGTGCCAGGCAAATGCATGCTAAATAGTCCAAATCCCAATAGGGTTGTGGCAGGCTCAGTCCTGCCAGGCTGCTCCCACACCATCTTATGTATTACTTGTTGACATGATTTGCAGTGGTGACATCACAACTACAGAAGATGGCCACTTCAGTGTGGCGCCCCGCAACGAGTGTGTCACAGGAGGGTATTGCATCCCTGACTGAAGATGCAATATTCTCTGCCTCAGTAATGACACGGTTAAACTCGAGCTCCTCCTACATGCACCACTAGTATAGAGGGCCAATAAGGTCCTGGTGGGTGGAGTGTAGGAGTAGAGTGTAGGAGAATGTAGGAGAGGAGAGAGAGAAGTGGTCGGGGAGGAATGTAGGAGAAGAGGGCTCTGCACAGTCCCGTGCAGCCCTGCAGACCACTTACTGGTTGGCACCATTCCGGTGTCCCACAACCGGAACCTGGGCAACCCGTCTAAACGGGTCCAAATACACCCGCGCCCATCTACAACCATATCACTGGTTCCGAAGCTAGCAGGTCGTTCATCGCTGCTCAGCAAACCAGAAGTTGAGGGCTGCTTCCTAGGAGCACCTCACTGCAACCGCGACTAGAGCCGTCTTGCCAGCGGAGTACCCACCAAAAGGAATCTGGCTCCCCTCACACCGGGCTGTATACACCAGCAGGGAAATTGAAGTAGCCCCTTGTACCCGAACTTGGCACACTAAGGCGACGTCGGAAACCAAAAATAGCACAGAATAGGAACGGAGGAACACCGCGGAGCTCTGAAACAACACCTGGTTATTGCTGAGACCACCCAGTCCGTTACCCGCTAACTGTATACCCTGTATTGCCTACCAGTTACAGTAAAAGACCCGTTACAGAGAACACTGGTGTCTGTACTTCTTCAGAATTGTTTTAACTCCGTATACTAAGAAGCACCGAGCTGCCACACACCATCAGGTGCAGCTCCTGGCCCCAGGGACTCCCGCTTGTCCTGTGGGGAGCGTCCCATCTTGCTGCCGAACACCCCCCGAAAGGCCCAAGCAGCGCCAGTGAAATCACCGGAATTCCCGCAGGTGGCGTCACGACAAGAATATTAACCCTTATCTGTTGAGCCAATCGCTATTGATCTGGACCACCGGGCCCCACAGCCGCAGGCGCGGATCCGTGACAGGAGAAGCAAACGCCTGCGACGTGAAGACCCGGCCACGGTGAGTCATCAGCAAATAGTTGGGCTCAGTGGTCTTGTGCTTCTTACGTCAGGATGACCGCTGAACCCAGTTAACTGGCTAAATTGGCCATGTGATGTAGATGTGATGTATCCGCTGAAGTCATGACAATAAAACCATCTAGGTTCAATGGAGAGGTAATGCTGGAGCTGGAGGCCTAATAACGATGAGTTTGTCGAATAGCCCTTTAAGTTAATATTATTTATTTGTAGAGCACCATGGATTCCATGATGCTGTACATGTGAAAAGGATTTACATACAAAATAGAGATATAAATTTCAATTCGCAAAATAACAATGACAGACTACAACAAAGGGAAGAGAGATCCTGCGCTTGTGGGCTTACAGTCTGCAGGATAATGGGGAATTCAGACAGTAGGTCGGGGGTTTGTGACAGCTTCGGTGGTGATGAGGTATGATGGGTTCATTGTATGTTTTAATCTTTCTTGAAGAGATGGGTTTTTAAGTCTTGTTAGACATATCCAAATGTGCTGGATAATTAAATATGTTGAGGAACAAAATTCCAGAAGATGAGAGAAAATCTTAAAGGCAATTGTGTGGGGAATGTAGAGGGGAGAAGAAGGTCTTGGAAGGAATGTAGAGGAGAGAAGAAGGTCTTGGAAGGATCAGGATTTTTTTAGGAAGATTTTGGAGATTTATTCGCAGATATATGGAAGAGACAGATTATGGACAGCTTTTAAGGTCAATGTTAGTATTTTGAACTGGATAAATTGGAGAAGTGGGAGCCAATGAAGGGTGGATTAATTGGACAGCAGAGTTAAGGACAGATGTAGTGCCCCACTAGTCAGTGCGCTACAGAGGGGCACTGCACCCAAGACAACGAGTGCAGTATTCCTGTTATGGGGGGAGGTAATGTAGGTCTGAGACTCTCAATTTGCATTCACACACTTAGAGCAGGGGACTATAGGGTTAAATACTTTGCTGAGAGACCAGTCCCGGTGGGAGGAGTTTCAGGCTAGAGCAGTTTGAGTGAGGGAAGCAGAGAGGCAGAACATCTGTGGAAAGAGAAGGAACAGGAGCTAAGAGAGAGGGCATCTGTGAAGGAAAGCAGCCCAGACAGAGAGGGGCAGACAGAGGGTGACTGAACACCCTGGCCCAGTCTGCAGCGGGGTACTGGCTCCGAAGCGGTGCAGAGGTCCATCCCTGAGCCGCAAATACCGTGATGATCGACAGCTTCATAGGAACACGATCCGCTCAACTTACATGCAGTCCCCACTAGAAGCACCAAACTGGGTTGAGACCCCGGATTCGTGCAGGGCAGCGCGAGGAAGCAGGAGTGCGCAGAGGTAGAGCAGTGGAAGAGAAAAGAAGGAACATCACTGGAGCCTCGGAGAGACATTGCTTCCTCCTATGACACCTGGTTCACTACCCGAGCCATAACACCTGTGAACTGTGTACATGCTGAAGGTAACTGGAGTAAAGAACCCATGCAGAGGAAGCAAGTGTCTGTGTTTCCTTTTTAGCAACCTGCGACATTCCAGTCTCACAGCAAAGACTGCGCTGCCCTATTCCTATCGTCACATTACATTGCCACGGGAGACCCGGCTCTACCTGTAGGGAGCTACATCACCTTGCTGCCATCCATCTCCTTGGAGGTCTGCAGCAGCATCTGTGCCATCATCGGATCTACAGGTGGCATCACGACATTCCTTTATAAACTTTTACCCCTGCAATAATACACCCTTTTTGTTGTCACCTAAGGGCACAGACTCGGGCACCGACCACCTGTGACATCCCTGCACGTTACCGCCCAAGATCTGAGTAATACAGACCCTTGTGGGCTCGACATCTTTGACGCTCACGAATAGGACAAACAACCCATGAACCGGGTTTTGTGCGCCTTACAGAACTTTATTGGTCACTTTAAAAAGGACTTGAACTGTCTATGCACGGCACCCAAGAACGTTTTCCCGCCATTCTCAGTGGATCCAAAATAGCGGCCTTGAAAATGTAAGAGACAATGAGCTGGCCCAGAGGCGTGCCTCGGCCCCTTACCGTGGGAGGGCCTACCAGAAGCGCAAAACTGTTTACCTGCTCCGATTGCCACCAAACAACTAAGGAGGCAGGACAAAGAATAAACTACCCCTGCTGGAAACTAACAATGACGGCAGGGATGAAGCAACGCAACGGAGGTCCAGCAACCAGGAGCTGGAACCGGAGCAAGAGACCGGTCCACGGTTGAGCATCGGTAACCAGTGAGGACCTGCCAGCCGAGATGCAGCCCATCATCATTAGTGTAGAAGTCGGGGCAGAGCAAGATGACCCTGAGGTCCTACCTGATGACAGCGGCAGCGAGACTGGACCGGAGTCCGAGGAAGCTGAGGAGCTGTCCAGCCAGCCAAGCCCCGAGGAGGATGACTGGTATCACAATGACTGTATGAGCTGCGAGAGACATGCGGGGCCCCGTGGATGGTGTGCCTCGGTGTATGAAAATGTGATAAGTAAATTGCAATACCCTGGTCCTGTATATAGTTGGTAAATGTGAAGACTGCTTTTTTTTGCAAAACCCGTAGACTTTCATGAGGACTTTTGCTTAGAACTGTTTGCAACGTTACAAGAACTGTGCCTCCCGGGAAGAACCAAGTATTCATATTGTTGTTATTAAAAGTGTTTTATATTGTTTGATGTGTATATAAAAACTGCTCTGTAACGGGTAGAGTAGTGACCCTTGGGGACAAGTGTGATTCACCAAGGGGGAGTGCAGCGCCCCACTAGTCAGTGCGCTACAGATGGGTACTGCACCCAAGACAGAGAGTGCAGTATTCCTGTTATGGGGGGAGGTAATGTAGGTCTGAGGCTCTCAATCTGAATTCACACACTAAGAGCAGGGGACTATAGGGTTAAATCCTTTGCTGAGAGACCCAGTCCCGGTGGGAGGAGTTCTGGCTAGAGCAGTGTGAGCGTGGGAAGCAGAGAGGCAGAATGTCTGTGGAAAGAGAAGAAGCAGGAGTTAAGAGGGACGGCGCCTGTGAAAGAAGGCAGCCCAGACAGAGAGGGGCAGACAAAGGGTGACTGAACACCCTGGCCCAGTCTGCAGCAGGGTACTGGCTCTGAAGCAGTGCAGAGGTTCATCCCTGAGCCGCAAATACCGCTATGATCGACAGCTTCATTAGAGCACGATCCGCCCGACATACGTTCCATCCCCACCAGAAGCACCAAGCCGGGTTGAGCCCCCTTAAGGTACCTTTACACGTGGCATCTTTTCTAGGAATTTCACTGGCAACTTACTGGTTGCAGTGAAATCATTGAGACATTGTTCCATTTGTACACAGCAACAAGATAGAACAATGTGTCCATGATTTCACTGCAACCAGTAAGTTGCCAGTGAAATTTCTAGAAAAGTTGCCGCATGTAAAGGTACCCTTAGAGAGAGAAGGGTATCTCATATCACCCAACAGGCCTGGTAGTAAGCGGGATTCGTGCAGGTCCGCGTGAGGAAGGAATGCGCAGAGGTAGGACAGTGGAAGAGAAAAGAAGAAACATCACTGGAGCCTCAGAGAGACATTGCTTCCTTCTATGACACCTGGTTCACTACCCGAGCCATAACACCTGTGAACTGTGCACAAGCTGAAGGTAACTGGAGTAAAGAACCCGTATAGAGCAAGCAAGTGTCTGTGTTTCCTTCTTGGTGAACTGTGACATTCCAGTCTCACAGCAGAGACTGCACTGCCCTATTCCTACCATCACATTACACTGCCCGGGGGACCTGGCTCTACCTGTAAGGAGCTACATCACCTTGCTGCCATCCATCCCCCCGGAGGTCTGCAGCAGCGCCGGTGCCATCATTGGATCTACAGGTGGCATCACGACATTCCTTAATAAACTTTTACCCCTATAAATATACCCCCTTTATGTTGTCACCCAAGGGCACAGACTCGGGCACCGACCACCCGTGACATCCCTGCACCCGACTGCCCGAGATCTGAGTACCCCAGACCCTTGTGGGCTCGACAGACTGGAGAAGTGCAAGAGTGTTAGCAGGGAGGCCACAGAGGAGGATATTGCAGTAGTTGAGGCAGGAAATGCTGAGGGTTTTCCACTAACATTTTAGTAGATTCAGTGTTGTGGAAAGGACAAATTCTGGAAATATTTTTGAGTTGGATGCGGAGGGATATGGTAAGGGCTTGGATAGGTGGTTTGAAGATGAGGGTAAAGTAAAGGGCTACTGAAAGGTGGCAGACATCTGGTACAGAGGAAAGCATGATGTAATTTATTGTGATAGACATATTGGGTCAGGGAGTTAAGTTAAATGGTGGAAAAGTGATGTCCACATTGAATTTTTGAAAGCAAGAGGAGAAGTAGGATATGGCTGATAGACACTCTGGCATTCTGGACAGCAGAGGCAATGTCTTGGCCAGAGAGGTAGATCCGAGTGTAGATTTTAATGGAAGCCATTAGACTTTATCGGTTGACCCAGGACAAAGATATAGATGGAGAAGAATAGGGGTCCTAAGACGGAATCTTGATGGACACCAATAGAGAGAATGCGGGATGAGGCATCAGTATGGGAATGGGAGACGCTAAATGTGCAGTTAGTAAAGTATGAGGATATTCAGAGGAGGGCAAAAGGAAGAGGGGATCTCTTGTAGGAGGGAGTGGTCGACTGTGTCGAAGGCAGAGGAAATGTCTAGAAAGAGGAGTATAGAGCAGTGATGGCGAACCTATGGCACGCGTGCCACAGAGGGCACGCAGCGCCCTCTCTGGTGGCACGCGGCCTCGCCGCTGCACTGCCGCTTTGAACTGCTGGCGCGATCGCGCCAGCAGTTCAAAGATGTGTCGGAGCGGAGGAGACATTTCTCCTCACTCAGACACTGTCTGCAAGCCCTGCTCGCCGGATCATGTGACTGCGGTCATGTGACGTGCTCAGCGTCACGTGACCGCAGTCAGCGCGAGAAGGGCCGCAGATATGAGAGGAGTAGCCGGCGGTGGAAACAGGAATAGTGAGGTGAGTATGTGACTTTTTTTTTTTAATTAGGAGGAAGCATTTGCTACGGTACAAGGATGGGGGCTATACCAGGATGGGGGCTGTACAAGGATGGGGGCTATACCAGGATGGGGGCTGTACAAGGATGGGGGCTATACCAGGATGGGGGCTGTACAAGGATGGGGGCTATACCAGGATGGGGGCTGTACAAGGATGGGGGCTATACCAGGATGGGGGCTGTACAAGGATGGGGGCTATACCAGGATGGGGCTGTACCAGGATGGGGGCTATACCAGGATGGGGGCTGTACAAGGACGGGGGCTATACCAGGATGGGGGCTGTACAAGGATGGGGGCTATACCAGGATGGGGGCTGTACAAGGATGGGGGCTATACCAGGATGGGGGCTGTACAGGGATGGGGGCTATACCAGGATGGGGGCTGTACAAGGATGGGGGCTATACCAGGATGGGGGCTGTACAAGGATGGGGGCTGTACCAGGATGGGGGCTGTACAAGGATGGGGGCTATACCAGGATGGGGGCTGTACAAGGATGGGGGCTATACCAGGATGGGGGCTGTACAAGGATGGGGGCTATACCAGGATGGGGGCTGTACCAGGATGGGGGCTATACCAGGATGGGGGCTGTACAAGGATGGGGGCTATACCAGGATGGGGGCTGTACAAGGATGGGGGCTATACCAGGATGGGGGCTATACCAGGATGGGGGCTATACCAGGATGGGGGCTGTACCAGGATGGGGGCTGTACCAGGATGGGGGCTATACCAGGATGGGGGCTATACCAGAATGGGGGCTATACCAGGATGGGGGTTGTACCAGGATGGGGGCTATACCAGAATGGGGGCTATACAAGGATGGGGGCTATACCAGAATGGGGGCTATACCAGGATGGGGGCTATACCAGGATGGGGGCTATACAAGGATGGGGGCTATACCAGAATGGGGGCTATACCAGGATTGGGGCTATACAAGATGGGGCATTTGCTATAAGGATGGGGGCTACACAAGATGGGGCATTTACTATAAGGATTGGGGCTATACAAGATGGGACATTTGCTACAAGGATGGGGGCTACACAAGATTGGGCATTTACTACAAGAATGGGGGCTACACAAGATGGGGCATTTACTACAAGGATGGGGGCTATACAAGATGGGACATTTACTACAAGGAGGGGGAATTAACTATAAAGATGGGGGCTATACAAGATGGGCATTTACTATAAGGAGGGGGCAATAAAAGGGGGGGCATTTACTATAAGGATGGGGACATTACAAGGAGGGGACATTTACTACAAGGAGGGGGCAATACAAGGAGGATACATTTACTATAAGAATGGGGGCATTACAAGGATGGGGCATTTACTACAAGGATGGGGGCATTATAAGGAGGGGGCATTACAAGGAGGGGCATGATGGGGCTCTTATTACAAGTAGGCGGCATGATGGGGCATTTTATTACAAGGAGGGGGCATGATGGGGCATTACTACAAGGAGGACGCATGATGCGGCATTACTAACAAGGAGGAGGCATGATGGGGCATTACTACAAGGAGGAGGCATGATGGGGCATTACTACAAGGAGGAGGCATGATCGGCATTACTACAAGGAGGAGGCATGATCGGGCATTACTACAAGGAGGAGACATGATGGGGCATTTCTGCAATGAGGGGGCATGATGGGGCACTACTGCAAGGGGACAAGGATCGGGCATTACTGTAAGGGGACAAGGATGGGGCATTACTGGAGGGGGACAAGGATCGGGCATTACTGGAAGGGGACAAGGATGATGCATTACTGAAAGGGGACAAGGATGAGGCATTTCTACAAGATGGGAGCAGAATGGGCCATTACTAAATGTGGACAAGGATGGGGCATTACTACAAGAAAGGGGGCAGAATGGAGACATTACTGCCAGGAGAGGGTCAGGATGAAGCACATATCTACAAGGAGAGGGTAAGGATGGAGAGATTACTACAGGAAGACGGTCAGGATGGAGCACATACCTAGAAGGAGAGCGTCAGGATGGAGCACGTAACTACAAGAAGATGGTCAGGATGGACTACGTACCTACAAGGAGATGGTCAGGATAGAGCACACAGCTACAAGGAGAGGGTCAGGATAGAGCACATAGCTACAAGGAGAGGGTCAGGATGGAGCACATAGCTTCAAGGAGAGGGTCAGGATGGAGCACATAACTATAAGGAGAAGGTCAGGATGGAGCACATAACTAAAAGAAGAGGGTCAGGATGGAGCACATCACTAAAAGAAAAAGGTCAGGATGGAGCACATAACTACAAGGAGAGGGACAGGATGGGGCATATAGCTACAAGGAAAGGGTCAGGATTGGGCACATAACTATCTATCTATCTATCTATCTATCTATCTATCTCTCTCTAATATTCTTCCATTTTTTTTCATACAGATCAGTCCACCTGCTGTGTCCGGAAAGGGCAGTGGGAGCAGCTCAGCTTCAATGTGAAGTTCACATGAGCTGGATGACCACTGCTGAAGAGAAGAGAACACTGCAAAGGTAAGTTTAAAATCAATTCATTGTTAAAATAATAGAACTTATCAGGGTGTCAAGACTACAAGCACTGTACAGGGAAGAGAGTTGTCAGCTGCTGACTCTTCCCCTGTGCAGTCCTTGTGACGGCCACATTTAGGATAAATTGCCCTATCGGCACTTCACTATGAAGAATTAGGTTTTAGGTTGCAGATTGGGCACTCGGTCCCGTAAAGGTTCGCCATCACTGGTATAGAGTATTGTCTATCAGCTTTGGCGGTCAGTCATTAGTAAATTTGGTTAGGACAGTTTCAGTTGAGTCGTGGGGAGAGACCAAGTTGTTGGCTGTCAAAGAGTGAGTTAGTGAAATGTGGGAGGTAAGTTCAGTGTGGACATGCTATTCGAGGAGTTTGGAGGCAACCAGAAGCAGTAAATAAGGAATTAAACAAATCATGGTTATTTGGCTAAAGATTGAGCATTCATATTTCAAGTTGCTTAGTGTTGCTAAAAGTAGTATAAGGTCCCTGACGGTATGACCCAGCTACATTAGGAAAGAAGGCAGGTCATGCTCCAGACATCCACCTAGCTCTCGTCCTCATAGTTACCTGTCCCACACTCCCACGATGCCTGCTCATGCCATCCCTGCTGCAGCTCCGTCCTGACACATCTCCCTTGCCTCCTTTAACTTCCAGGTTTGGTCCAAACAATGCTGTGCTCAGGTTTCCAGATCGGTGCTTGCTTGCTAATGATTATCTCTTCTTGCCATTAATGCCTGGTGTTTCCTTTCTAGTGCTGGTATCTCTGTCCTGGTCTTACAGCTGCCTGCAGTCTCTCCATTCTAGTCTTCTATCCTGCGGACTCAGTCGGTACCCTCTGGACCCCGCTGGACCATCCCTCAGTGACACAGCATCATATCTCCTCTGGGTTCTTCTGGCTATCCCGGCTCCTCGCTGGTTGGCCCAATCCAGTTTGTTGGACGTCTCAATCCACTCATAGACTCTGTTCCCCTTGAGTCGCCCCCACTGGTCTTGGAGTTGTTGCACTCACAGCCTGTGGCTGTGCTGTGTCTACCTCTGTACAGGGGGTTTGCTCGCTGGTGCTTCCTTGGGGGAATTCGGTGCATCGGCCCAGGGGGTCCTCTCTTGTGGGTTCTCCTATTGTCTTTGATAAATTCTTGGATTTCTGTGATGTCCTAGTCCGGCTGGCTCTTTAGGTTCAGCTTCCACAGAAGTGTCTGTGGTCTGCACTGGGGGGAGAGCCAACAGATGCCAACTCTCTTCCCTGTACAGGGCATGTAGTCCTGAAACACTGATGATCAATTAAATTATTTTAACAATTAATTGATTTTAAACTTCATTTGCAGTCTTCTCTTCTCTTCAGCAGTGGTCAGACAGCTCATGTGTACTGGACATTGAAGCTGAGCCGCTGCCACTGCCCTTTCTAGAAACAGCAGGTGGACTGATCTATATGGAAAAAATGCAGAATATTAGACAGATGGGAGATAGATTTTATCATGGAATGCAAGCAGATTTCATACTGAAATCCTGGTCCCTATCTTGTAGTAATATCTCTACCCTGACCCTCTCCTTGTAGTAATGTGCTCCATCCTGACCCTCTCCTTGTAGTAATGTGCTCCATCCTGACCCTCTCCTTGTAGTTATGTGCTCCATCTTCACCCTCTCCTTCTAGTAATGTACTCCATCCTGACCCTTCCTTGTAGTTATGTGCTCCATCCTGACCCTCTCCTTGTAGCTATGTGCTCCGTCCTGACCCTCTCCTTGTAGTTATGTGCTCCATCCTGACCCTCTCCTTGTAGCTATGTGCTCTGTCCTGACCCTCTCCTTGTAGTTATGTGCTCCATCTTGACCCTCTCCTTCTAGTAATGTGCTCCATCCTGACCTTCTCCTTCTAGTAATGTGCTCTATCCTGACCCTTTCCTTGTAGTTATGTGCTCCATCTTGACCCTCTCCTTCTATTAATGTGCTCCATCCTGACCTTCTCCTTCTAGTAATGTGCTCCATCCTGACCCTCTCCTTGCAGTTAGGTGCTCCATACTGACCTTCTCCTTGTAGATAATGTGCTCCATCCTGGCCCTCTCCTTGTAGTTAATGTGCTCCATCCTGACCCTCTCCTTGTAGTTAATGTGCTCCATCCTGACTTTCTCCTTGTAGTAATGCGCTCCATCCTGACCTTCTCCTTGTAGATAATGTGCTCCATCCTGACCCTCTCCTTGTAGTTAATATGCTCCATCCTGCCCCTCTCCTTGTAGTTAATGTGCTCATTGTAGTAATGTCACCATAGTCCCCCTTATAGTAATGCCTCCATTGTCCCTCTTATAGTAATGCCACCATTGTCCCCCTTATAGTAATGCCGCCATTGTCCCCCTTATAGTAATGCCTCCATTGTCCCTCTTATAGTAATGCCACCATTGCCCCTCTTATAGTAATGCCACCATTGTCCCCCTTATAGTAATGCCGCCATTGTCCCCCTTATAGTAATGCTTCCATTGCCCCCCTTATAGTAATACCTCGATTGCCCCCCTTATAGTAATGCCTCTATTGCCCCCCTTATAGTAATGTCACCATTGCCCCTCTAATAGTAATGTCACCATTATCCCCTTTATAGTAATGCCTCCATTGCCCCTCTTATAGTATTGTCACTATTGCCCCCCTCATAGTAATGTCACCATTGTCCTCCTTATAGTAATGCCTCCATTGCCCCCCTTATAGTAATGTCACCATTGCCCCCCTTATAGTAATGCCTCCATTGCCTCCCTTATAGTAATGTCACCATTGCCCCTCTTATAGTAATGCCACCATTGCCCCCCTTATAGTAATGCCTCCATTGCCCCCTTATAGTAATGTCACCATTGCCCCCCTTATAGTAATGCCTCCATTGCCCCCCTTATAGTAATGCCACCATTGCCCCCCTTATAGTAATGCCTCCATTGCCCCCCTTATAGTAATGTCGCCATTGCCCCCCTTATAGTAATGCCTCCATTGCCCCCCTTATAGTAATGTCACCATTGCCCCCCTTATAGTAATGCCTCCATTGCCCCCCTTATAGTAATGCCTCCATTGCTCCCCTTATAGTAATGTCACCATTGCTCCCCTTATAGTAATGCCTCCATTGCCCCCATTATAGTAATGTCACCATTGCCCCCCTTATAGTAATGCCTCCATTGCCCCCCTTATAGCAATGCCTCCATTGCCCCCCTTATAGCAATGCCTCCATTGCCCCCCTTATAGCAATGCCGCCATTGCCCCTGCTAGTCATAGCTTAAAATAAAAAAAATCATACTCACCTAGTGCTCCCGCCTCCATCGCTGCTCCTCTCCCGCGTCTTCAGTCCCACCGTCAGGACTTCGAGCGCGTCACATGACCGCGGTCACGTGACACCGTGGACACGTGACGCCGGCTGGGCGGAACTTGTCAGTGTCGGAGACGAGGAGGAGGCAGGAGAAGCCTCCCATCCGACACAGCTTTGGACTGCCGGCACCATAATGCCGGCAGTTCAAACAGGCAGTGAGAGGCAACGCCGCGTGCCAGCGGAGACGGCTCTGCATGCCCTCCCTGGTCTAGTGGATCAACTATCCACGTTACCGCCCCCTTAGGCATGACAAGTAGTAAGTCCTCAGGACAGAGTACCCTCCTTTTCCCTACAAGCAATGATTTACAGGAATTTTGATTACATTTTTTGACCTCATGATCATCAACTGTTTGAAAATTAAAAGGCCAATCGTAAGCCACGTCTATCGACTATATATATATATAATTTGCCCTCATTTACCTACTTGTTTACAAAGGTTGTCAAATCTGATGGATACACAATGGTCATTGATACAATTATTCTACCCCATGCAATGTCATATTGTCGGCAGCACATTCCCTTCTTGCTTGTAGCAATGTGCTAGTGATAATGATTTCTTTTTTGCCTGCATAAATGATCTGATTACCTGACACTAACCTGATGTTTACACAGGCCGATACCTGAGAACAAGTGTTGTTCACGATGATTGCCTTGTCTATATGTACCGTAACTTACCTTTCCTGCTCTGGCGGCGCTCCTCCACCCCTGACTTTGTTGACAAGCTGCAGCAGTGCTAACACACATGAATTCAGCAGCCAATCACGGAGCTCATCCTACATCAGCATCTCCACTCAGACCAGTGATTGACTGCAGCGGTCCTGTATCATATGGAGCAGCGGCGAACAAGCAGGGGAACGAGTAGGAGAAGCAGGGGAAGATAAATGAAATATTACACTGGGGAACAATTTGGGAAAAAATTTTCTGTTGAGTTAGGTTTTTGAGCTGATTTATACTAAAATTGTCATGCTGATTCCAAAAATGTAGTCAGTTTTTTTCTAGCACGTCAAGTTTTTCCTCCACAACTTACCTGCCAGAGAAGCACAATTGCACTGATATCTGTAATAAGACTTGTTATCTGATTACAATTCGACTCATATAGAGCTACGTGGCAACTTGTAAGAGTAGTCACAACTGAGACATGCCTATTTCTTATATATTTCATTTTTTGTTCATATTTGTACTATTTAAAAAAAACAAACCCTTTTTAGGTACAGTAGTTTACATATTTTTGAGAAGACAAAAATCCTATAGTTCAAAAACTTGACGTGATAGAGAAAAACTGAGATCATTTCTGGATTCAGCATCCAAAAATTAATTAAGAACAGTTGTCTGACCTAACTCCTAAAAAATTGTGTTCCCCAGTGTTATTTATTTTTTATATTATAGAACAGAAGAAAAGCGGCACTCATTAGGATATAGGAAAGTAAAAATCTTCTTTAACTATTCGTTTAAAAGCAGGGATATCAGGCGGTAGGACGGGGGAACTTATATCTGGATGACAGCCGTTTCACACTAGTCCAGTGCTTCAAAGGGTCCACTAACCATTAAAGCACTGGCATAGTGCGAAACGGCCGTCATCTGGCTATGACTTCCCCCATCCTGCTACATGATATCCCCGCTTTTAAATGAACAAATATAGATTTTTACATTCATATATCCAGGTTAGTGATGCTTTTCTTCTCTTCTATATTTCTATATTTTGCATGGACTTTTTATAGCAGGATTACGATTTAAAACACCTGTGTAGACGTTTAAGTGGAAGAGGAAAGGCAATGGGAAAGTTTCTGAAGCTGTAGGTCTGTGTTACACAGTAGTCCACACCCTGTTTTCCATTGACTTATTACTATTTATTTTTAAACTATTGACATTTATAAGATCACAAATAAAACTGTTGGAAAACCCGTTTAACATCTCCTTACCTTTAAATGGGTTAAATACCCACAAAAATGTCACCGTCTACAGATGGGTGTCAGTGGTTGTGCTAATAAACCGTTCAAAACTTTTTTTAGTTTTAGGTTTGAACAAAGACTTATAGAGGAGTCAGCTATAGGTGGCACTGGAGGCACAAATTTGGGATAACAGTACAAACGTCTATCACCAGGTGGCAGTCTATAACCGTGACATCAAATGGCTGATATATACTGAAAGGGTTCATTATATTTGTGTTGTAAAAAGTGTACTTTTCCATAACTAAACGGGGCAGCTGCTTTTGTTGGGATGCAGATGTTTGTCTACCGGGCAGGTTGACCATTGTAGAGATATGACAAGCTGACAACATAAGACTCCGCCATAACGGACATGCTCTCAGTATACCTTCACTTATACTAGGGTCGGAACTGTATAAAAATATCCCGTATTAGATATAATTAGAAACACTTGAAAGTCTTCAATTACATTCTGGGAGCCCACAAAACTGCTAATTATATCCACGTACTGTTTATGTGTGCGGACAACCCAGTGCGATACAATATGCCATGACTCCCTCCTAAATTTCATATACATGCTAAATCTTACACATACTCTTTTCGTTATCGAGCCAGAACGATGATTTTATATCCACGAGGAAATAAAATACAGATACAATGAAGTAAATATCTACATAGAGCATTACAATGGGAGGCAGGAGGCGCTGGGTCAGCTCTGGGCAATCATTGGGTAGGAAATGGGGGATCCTGGGGGTCACAGACCTGTAAAGAGAGCGGAGGATGGCTGTGCAGTCAATGACCTCTTGGACAATAGTTGGTTTTCTGTTCCTGCCTCTAATAGGATGGACAGAACAATAACTGTATATGATGTACTGAATAATGGGAATATTCTGCTATTCACCATGATATATTCCAGGAATATGAAATATAATCCTATTCTTGCAGTGTATATGTAAATCTGGCCCTCTCCTCTGCTGCACATTGATCACAAAGTTGTCATGATGCGTGATCCGTGGGTTTGGTTCCTGCTCTTTCAGCTCACATCTGGAATCCTGTTCTTTCTACACAACAGAAAGTGACAGGAGCCCTGAATAATCAGTCATGTTCATACACTTCTCAGAACTGTGCTATAAGACTGCGTAAGATCCTCTGCAATGATCTCAAAGTTCGCTCTTCTTACATAACAAGTTTCCTGACGATCCAAGCATCTCTACGTCTTTGGGACGCATGATGTAATGGCCAATTCAAAACAAATATGGTTAATCCAATCAAAGGGAAACTGTCAGCAGGATTTAACATCACAAACTAATGTCATCAATGTAAAGTCAATGTATTGTTGATTAAATCCGCGTCATCTATATAAAGTCAATGTATTGTTGATTTAGCCCACGTCATCTATATAAAGTCAATGTATTGTTGATTAAATCCTCGTCATCTGAATAAAGTCAATGTATTGTTGATTAAGTCCACATCATCTATATAAAGTCAATGTATTGTTGATTAAGTCCACGTCATCTATATAAAATCAATGTATTGTTGATTAAGTCCACATGATCTGTATAAAGTCAATGCATTGATGATTAAATCCACGTCATCTATATAAAGTCAATGTATTGTTGATTAAATCCGCGTCATCTATATAAAGTCAATGTATTGTTGATTAAGTCCACGTCATCTACATAAAGTCCATGTATTATTGATTAAATCCACGTCATCTATATAAAATCAATGTATTGTTGATTAAGTCCACGTGATCAATATAAAGTCAATGTATTGTTGATTAAATCCACGTCATCTATATAAAGTCAATGTATTGTTGATTAAGTCCACGTCATCTACATAAAGTCAATGTATTATTGATTAAATCCACGTCATCTATATAAAATCAATGTATTGTTGATTAAGTCCACATGATCTGTATAAAGTCAATGTATTGATGATTAAATCCACGTCATCTATATAAAGTCAATGTATTGTTGATTAAGTCCACGTCATCTACATAAAGTCCATGTATTATTGATTAAATCCACGTCATCTATATAAAATCAATGTATTGTTGATTAAATCCACGTCATCTATATAAAGTCAATGTATTGTTGATTAAGTCCACGTCATCAATATAAAGTCAATGTATTGTTGATTAAGTCCACGTCATCAATATAAAGTTAATGTATTGTTGATTAAATCCACGTCATCAATATAAAGTCAATGTATTGTTGATTAAATCCACATCATCTATATAAAGTCAATGTATTATTGATTAAATCCACGTCATCTATAAAAAGTCAATGTATTGTTGATTAAGTCCACGTCATCTATATAAAGTCAATGTATTGTTGATTAAGTCCACATCATCTATATAAAGTCAATGTATTTTTGATTAAATCCACGTCATCAATATAAAGTCAATGTATTGTTGATTAAATCCACGTCATCATTATAAAGTCAATGTATTGTTGATTAAGTCCACGTCATCTATATAAAGTCAATGTATTGTTGATTAAGTCCACGTCATCTATATAAAGTCAATGTATTGTTGATTAAATCCACGTCATCTATATAAAATCAATGTATTGTTGATTAAGTCCACGTCATCTATATAAAGTCAATGTATTGTTGATTAAGTCCACGTCATCTATATAAAGTCAATGTATTGTTGATTAAATCCACGTCATCTATATAAAGTCAATGTATTGTTGATTAAATCCACGTCATCATTATAAAGTCAATGTATTGTTGATTAAGTCCACGTCATCTATATAAAGTCAATGTATTGTTGATTAAGTCCACGTCATCTATATAAAGTCAATGTATTGTTGATTAAGTCCACGTCATCTATATAAAGTCAATGTATTGTTGATTAAATCCACGTCATCAATATAAAGTCAATGTATTGTTGATTAAATCCACGTCATCAATATAAAGTCAATGTATTGTTGATTAAATCCACGTCATCAATATAAAGTCAATGTATTGTTGATTAAATCCACACCTTTGTTTCAGAAATAATTGCTTCCATTTTTCAAGAACACATTGTCAATTCTTTATGCAAATGGGACACCGATGCAGCGCGGTGGATACAGCACTTAGGGTATTAAGAATTTGCAGCAAAAAAAACTCTTGTTGGTAGGAAAAAACTTAGTAAAATGAGTAATATTGATGCATTTTCTTCCCCATTCATTTGAATGGTGAAAATTGCTGCAAGAATTGACATGGTGCAGATTTGGAGATAAAAAAAAACAAACAAACTCTTTGATGCAAGAAAAATAAGTTGCATGTGCTGGTGTCTTGTCTACAGCCAGGCTATGTTCACACACTGTGTTTTTACTGCATTTTTCCTACGTTTTATGCTCAGTTTTTACCATGGTTTTATGCTAATTTAAACCTGTATTTTGATTCCCAGATAAACCCATGTGATTCAGGGAAAAGCGTCCAACACATTGGTTTAATTTCTTTACAGAAACTGAGACCTGCACAGGTTTTGCTGCATTTTGAAAACAACTATTTTCTGCACTTTGCAGTGTTCTATGGGCAAAAACACAGAAAAAAATGCAGGAAAAACAGAAAAAAACATAGCAAAAATACAGAAAAAAACAGCAAACAAAAATAATGCAAAAACATTGTAAAATTGCGGTAAAAACACAGGTTTTCTCCTGCCAAGAAATTTGGATTTACTAGAAACCCCAAGGTTTTGTTGCAGCAAACTCTTACGTGTGTGAACATAGCCTGAGGCTACGTGCCAATGCTGCTTTATAGGTGGAGAGTTTTTCTGCAGCAAAAACGCTAATAAACTGCACCCTGTGGCTGGAAAAAAGCACCGCAAAATGCATGTGTAGTTAGTGGTCATGAGTTTTTTCACTATTTTTTCACTATTTTCAATGGCTGTGCAAGATCTTGGGCAGGGGAGACAAAAGTGACACTGACATGACACGAGGCAGGTATGGAAATAGGGAGAGGGCTGGAGAGCTGTAAATGCAGGACCTGCCCCGCTACATTTAGGCTATGTTCACACACTGCGCAATGTGCATTATACACATTGTGCTTTCGCGGATGCACTTTTCCTGAGCCCATTCTACAATTGTGGGCTATGGAAAAGTGCAAAAACAATTGACATGGTCATTTTTGCAGTGAAAGCGCATCCCCAAAAATACAGATTTTTTGAGAGATGCATTGCCTTTACTGGGAAACACAACGGCGCTGCATTTCACTGCATTTGTGCATCTGCTAAATAGCGCTGTGTAAAGGCAGAAATACGCTAGGTGTGAACGTAACCTTTACTGCTCAATTACATAAAATTTGCTCATTAATTTCTGAAAATTGGATGGAAGGATTTCTAAAACAAGGCTTGGGTCTAATCAACATTAGAGCAACTGGACATGGACGACATTAGTTTTGTGGTATAAAACATTGCATTCCCCATCACGTGCTACTTGTCTTTATCAGCCAAAGTGATCATTCATAATAAAAAAAAATCGGGGAATATGCAGATTTACAAATCAAACTAAATTCTTAAAGTCTGTGGATGTCAGGCGCAAAAAGTTAAATATGGGTAAATTATACAGAGATGAGCAAAAAGATTCCAATTACTCTGGTCCGACATACGATTTGGTCCTCTATGGCAGCCAGACCGGGGCAGCTCTAAGGGTTTTACATTTATATGGTGATCTCTGACCATACAGCATCTTCCTTACAAACTTCATAGGTACATCACCACCATAGTTTTACTCTACATGCAGAGATGCAGTAGGAAGGGTTAAACAAGCTTGGATATGGAGCTTTTCTTCATTTTCGCTTCAAGTACTAGAGTGTTTAATTAAGCAAATGGCCCCTGAGCTGGTTTGTGGTTTCAACTTGTGTCACTGCCTAAGAAAACGCCTCCATACGAATCAGCATGTCCATGTTCTTCTAAGGTTAATTAGCAAAGCCCTCCATGAGTATACAGCGTTACTGCCGTGCATTATCTATATTCCAGTGGTCACACAAAATGTAATATGTGTAATACATACTACAGGCAATGATCGCGTGAGGTTTGCAATAGGCGTATCAGGCTTCTTGGATCCAAAAAGCATCAATGAGACACCCGTAAAATTTCTTATATTTCATAAATCAACACTACACGTCAAAATAAGAAACTGTGTAATATATCTTATCACAGAAATCCGCTTCTTTTTCTGGTCTGATCATTCATTCTCAAGATTCTCAATGTACAAGTATACATTTTCTGGTCTGAAAACATTTTTTTTCCATTACTGAGAAAGAAGATAACAGTTGGTGTTCACGAATCATGTTGGCCTCTAGCTCCTCCCTCTTTCCTCTGCCACTATCTCTTCCCCTCCCACTAGCCTCCTCTGCTCTAGCTCCTTCCTCTGTCTCTACCCTTTTCCTCTGCTCAGCTCCTCCTTTCCTCTAGCTCTTCCCTCTGCCTCCAGCTCTTCCCTTTGCTTCCAGCTCTTCCCTCTGCCTCTAGCTCCTCCCTTAGCTTCTAGCTCCTCCCTCAGCTTCTAGCTCCTCTCTTAGCCTCTAGCTCCTCCCTCAGCTTCTAGCTCCTCCCTCTCCATAGAATCCTATAAGTAACAACTGTCATCTCCTATCTCGGTAATAGAACAATCTGAATGCAGATTTTACCTGTGAATTAAGAGTAAAAAAAAGGAGAAAAAAGTTGATTTCTCGGATAAGATATATTACAAAGTTGCTAATTTTTATATGTGACATTGATTTCTGAAATACAATTGAAAACTACTCTTTACAGCTATAGTGGACCACTGATATCAAAGCAAGTGGTATATTGTCTTCCTGCATCCATTGTATGATAAATCCAAGTTGTGACAGAGGACATTGACTTCTTATGAGGTCTGTCTGTTCCGTCAAGATTTCCTACATTCTGATGGCAAGATAAGTACAGCCTGCGCTATTCATGCTGTAAACTCACGGCGCTACTGCAACTCTGAACCATGAAGACTGCTGCGTCCCATCTATTCAAGGTCATTGTGGCTCCATTGAAGCAGGTGACATAATGTGACTATGATGTGCCAGTCACCAAAAATCCTAACCTGCAGGATTTTTCACTGCAAGTTGCATGCGACTCATAGACAAGTTGTATGTAATCCAAAGCATTTGCTTGTGACCTGTCATGCATGATTAGTAATTTTTTAGTCAAGTCATAATTCTGAAATTGTCAAATCAAAAAGACGTATTTAAAGATTAATGTTAGGTAAACAATATACCCGTATAGCTTTATCCTAAAAAGTGATGGAAACATGAGCAGAACCCCTCAGGGTGCAAGCATAAACAGACGAAAATCACAATGCTCCAACTAAGCGTCTGGTTTTGAGCAAAGACTTTACATCGTGGTTGTCAGGACTGATGAAGCTCATTAGTCGGTGGATGAAAGTCATTTCTTATTGCTGAGATTCTGCAATACTGGATTACTTCTACAATTCACTTTCCCCTTGAATATACAGAACTGTGCAAAGGTTGTAGGCAGGAGTGGAAAAAATCTGCAGAGAGAGAAAGCTTTCAAATCTAGAAGTGATAATAGTTTATTTTTAACAGTTAACAAAATGCAAAGTGAATGAGCAAAAGAGACTCAACAAGTGGTGTGACCACCCTATGACTTTAAAATAGCAACCCATTCTTCTAAAAACACTTATACAAAGTTTTTTTAAAGTAGTCAGCAGGGAGTTTATTCCAAACATCTTGGAGAACTAACCACAGATCTTCCGGTTTGTGCAACTCCTTCTGTGCCTCATGTAATCCCAGACTGAGCAGATTATATTAAGATCAGGGCTCTATGGAGGCCATATCATCACATCCAGGACTGTTTGTTCTTTTAACTGAAGATAATTCTTTATGACATTGGCTGTATGTTTGGGGTTGTTGTCCTTTTACAAAATACATTTTAGCCAGTTTGATGCCTCGGAGATGGTATTGCATGATTAATTAACCTGTCTGTATTTCTGAGCATTCAGGACACCATTAATCCTGATAAAATCCCCAACTTCAATGGCTATAAAAAGGGACCCTCCACCATGCTTCACTGTTGCCTGGAGACACTCATTGTTGTGCGCTTTACAACCATTTGGTGACAAATGCCTCTGTTACAGACAAATTTCAAATGTTTTTTGCATAGTTGAGTCACTTGTTCCAGATCAATGATGTGGCTTTTTGTTGGCAATTTTTCCATGAAGATCAGTAGATGGGTGTACCTGGGTCTCATTGCTTGCTGACAGTTCAGATTGATGGCACTGCTGAATATCTTCTCATTTCAAATTGAGTTGAGAATGATGTGTCTTTCATCTGCTGCACTAAGTTTTCTTGACAGACTACTAGATCTACAGTCTTCAATTCTGACATCTTCAGATAAGGACAACATCCCCAAACATTCAGCATAAACTAAGAACAAAGTACTGGAAGTGATGATTTAACCCACAAAGAACCCTGGTCTCAACATCATCATATTTGTCTGGGATTACATGAAGAGACAGAAGGATTTGCGCAGGGCTATAACTAAAGAAGATCTGTGGTTACTTTTCCAAGATGTTTGGAACAACCCCCCTAGCAAGTTCCTTCAAAAACTTTGTGTAAGTGCACCAAGAAGAACTAATGCTGCTTGAACAGCAAGGGGTGGTCACAGCATGCGTTGATTTAAATCAGATTTCTCGTTTGTTCATTCACTACCCATTTTCTACACTCGGCAAGCGACCTTCGACTACCATACACACGAATCCAAACCTCCCACTTTTGACTCCAAGACTTCTCCCGAGCTGCACCAATTCTCTGGAATGCTCAACCCCATAAATTATGACTGTCCATAACTTGCACAGTTTTAGGCACTTTCTAAAAACACAATTTTTTAGGGCAGCCTATCATGCTCCATAATCAAAGTAGTTTATGTATAGCACATTCACAATTTCTCTGAACAGAACTCTTGTTTCAAACTCCACCAAACCTAAAATCACTAAAAAGAGTGGCTGACGATGGCTCATGCAGCTTTTATCTATCCCCTGTTTCTTCAAGATGTCTGGACCATCATTGTACATAACCTCTTGTACTTTGTAGTCACCCCCACCTCATTGTAGATTGTAAGCTCTTATGAGCAGGGTCATTTTTTAGCTTTGCTTTAATTATTTTACTTTTTAGAACTGTTACGTATGACTATATATGGACCTCTGAATTGTAAAGCACTGCGGAATATGTTGGCGCTATGAGGGATTATTATTATTAACTTTGAACGTTTCTATTTTTAAAAGCACTTTACTTTGCAGACTTTTTTCACACCTGTCTAAACCTGTGCACACTACTACATGTGATGGTGATGAGAGCTGAAGTTTGTATAGTGACATTAGGAGCTTTACCTATAACATTTGACCAGACTGCAGTGTTGGCCACATCTGAACATACTTAGTTCTGTTTAAAAGAGTGCTCCAGATTATGAAACAGCTTTGCTTTTGGAAAGGTTATTTGAGCTGGAGAGCCTTGCCGTGCCTGACGTTTTTCATGAAGTTTCTGTAACTCGAGGAGGCCCGAATCATAATTTTAAATCTCTCCATCTAATTTACGGAGCAGCAGTTCTTAGGCGGTTATTCAATCTGCAGCCAACTACAGCAAGCGGGGTATCGGTTACCACTATGGAGCAGGGCAGCCATTTATCATCTGGTTAACATTTAGCTAAATGGATTCAACCGAAATTTCTCTATAATAAAGAAATCTGATTGATGTCAACTAGCTCGGCCGTTTCAAGTGTCAAAAGCATTTGCATGGAGGAGCGACCTACACGTTCAGCTTTGTAGTGATTGCGCCAAGCATATGGGCAAGTGCCATAGGGCAAACACTTCCAGAAAGCTGAATATTTCTAGGCGATCACTAGACTGTGTTGTATTGAACCATCGTTAGCCTCAGTGCCGTATTGCCAGGCCTTTATGACTAAAGCTGGGAATTATTAAAATGTCAAAGATCCCAGGGCACACTGTATACATAACCACGATGGCAGAGAGAGGAGCTGCTGGATAACACAAGAGGCACATACCGGAAAATGCCTCAACACTGCCGATTCCCAGAATTACACGGTGGACGCTCAAAGCCATGCCAATGATTAGGGAGCTGCTCAGAAGACATTAATTAGAGACTGGTGATGTGTCTTACATCTTATACTGCTTACCTCTATCTCCAGACATACTGTCCTACTTTAGATTAAGAGACGGGATTCCAATTGTGAGAATGACTTGAAATGGATATTACCACTATTTTAACGGAAAAAAACACTTATAACTACCAAGAAAAAAAAGTGATTTATACATATAACATATAAGAAAAATCAATCAATTACAGTATATATATATATGTGTTCTACTCACTAAGTGGTTTACACTATTGTCACACATAGGTGTAAATGAAATTTCTACTCATGAATACTTGCTTTTTTCAGTCCTAACATTAGTCTTTCAGTATCTCCATAATTTCATACTACTCCTCCCCATGTACTGACAATATTCTGCAGCGATGCACATGACTCACCGCGGCCGGCTGACTCCGGTTTAGACAGGCGATTCTTCTCCTTCCTTGTCACGGGTGGACCGCGCCTGCCGGTAGTGGGGCCCGGTGTAGTGCAGATCAAAAGTGAAGACGTCTTGCGGGAACAGATTAAAGGGGTTTTAATTTGTTTTCTTCGTGACGCCACCTATGAGTAGTTCGGTAAGGGCTACCGACGCTGCGGAACCCCCAGGGGATGGACAGCAGCAAGATGTTACGCTCCCCACAGGCTGAGCGGTGATCCCCGGAGGCTGGAGCTGCTCAAGATGTTGTGCGGCAGCTGCGGTTACCTTCTAGTTAATGACGGACAGTTCATAAGGAATCACGGACACAGACAGTCTCTATAACGGTCTTTACTGTAACCAGCAGGCAATACATGGTATACAGTGGTTGAGTAGTAGACCGGGTGGACTCAGCAGTGATGGTGTCCCTTAGAAATCCGTAGTGCTCCTCCATTCTAGCTAAGTGGTTACCAATGTCGCCCAGGAATACCAGATCGGGTACGGGGAGGCTGCTTCAATGCCCTATCCATGCTGTACGTTCTGGATGTTTTGGGGAGCCTTGGGTCCCTCAGTGGGTACACCGCTGGTTAGACGACTGGAAATTGGCTGTTGGTGGGGTGCTCCTATAAAGCTGATCCTCCACTCTTCTGGTTCGCGTAGCAGAGGTGAACTGCTGCCAGCTTCGGTACCAGTGAACCGGCTGTGAGTTGTGGGCACGGGAGTCTTTTGGGAACCCGTGTAGAAATGCCCAATCCCGGTGGTTAAGGCCTCAGGTGCTGACACCCGACCGGTGACGGCCCAGGGGCCCGCACGGGGTGGGGAGCCCCCGCTCCTCTCCAAGTTCTAGTCTGCTCTTGTCAGGTTCTAGATTTCTTCTTCGACTATCTAGACTATTGTGTGTTCTCCTGCACTTCCCTAGCACTCCGCCCACCAGGACCTAGGATTGGCCCTCTATTCTAGGTGATGTATGCTGGGTTGGATTTCTAAATTAACCAGGTCATTGCTGAGTCAGAGAATATTGCGGCTGCATTTGTGGCTGCAATACCCTCCTGTGACGCACTCGTTGCGGGGCGCCACACACATACCCTAAGATATACGCTGTGCATATACTTTAACATTCCCAACAGCCTTTATTCACCAGACAAAGGCCAAAAGTGTATGCCTTGGAATACTGCTTACGTAACTGTAAAGGGAAGCAGAGCAGAGGCTTCCTATACAGAGAGACACTAAAAGAAACTTATAATTTATTTATTTTTTATGCTCTTTTGACTCTGATCTTTCCTTCACCTCATATATACAATCTCTTGCCGCTTGCACCTGAAGAACATCTCTAGAATCTGCCCCTTTCTCACCGTGGAAATAACAAAAACCCTCACAGTGGCCCTGATTCACAACGCATTGACTATTGTAATTCTCTATTATTTGGCCTGCCCCTCTGTAGGCTTTCCCCTCTCCAGTCCATCCTTAATGCATCAGCCAGGATCACTTATCTAGCTAATTTTTACTCGGATGCTTCTGCTCTGTGCCAGTCATTGCACTGGCTGCCCATACACTACAGGATCCAATTCACACTGCTTGTTCTCACCCACAAAGCTCTTCACAGTGCAGCACCACTCTACCTCTCTACCCTCCTCTCTGTCTATCACCCCACGCATTCTCTTCGCTGTGAAAGTGACTTTAGACTCACTTCTGCATTCATCCGAACCCACTCCCACCTCCAAGATTTCTCCTGAGCTGCACCAATTCTGTGGAATGCTCTAAACCAAGAAATGAGTCTATCCACAACTTACATAGTTTCAGGCAATCCCTAAAAACACATCTTTTTAGGGCGGCCTATCATGATCTTTAGTCAAAGTCAAATGCATTACAAATAATAGTTTGTGGCCACTTATGCAGCTTTTATCTATTCCCCATTTCCTCAAGTTGACTATACCATCATTGTAACTAAGTACCTGTGTCGAGCCCAGTTGGACGGGGGTACTCGGTGCCGGACCGGGCCGGCTACTGGGGAAGTCACGGGTGGTCCTGGTCTGGACCGTGTCCCGGGCCCTGGCAATAATAAGGGTGTATTTACAGGGGATAATGTCAGTTGTGACGCCACCCACAGTGTGCGGCCAGTGTTGGGGCCGCCGCTGCCTCAGAACCTCCGGGTATGATGTAATGGCAGCTAGGATGGAATAGTTCTCTGTGGACAGAACTGAGTTCTCCGGGGCAGTGTTAGTAAAGTCTACATTGTAGTGTGCAGGCTTGGTGCTGAGTGCAATTCACTTACTGCTCAGATGCTGACAGGTTGTGGCTCACCAGGCTGGAATTCTCTGCAGACCTGTTGGAAGGAATCAGGTGCGGGGAGAATCATGCAATGGAGTCAGAGTCAGGGTTCACCGTGTTTACTCTCAACTTCTCAGTTCAGTTACAGTCCAGTTACAGTTCTCAGTTACAGTTCTCAGTTACACGGGCACACTCTCCCCTCCGGGTTCCTTTACTCCCTGCAGGTTGCTCCGTCTATGACCCCTCACTCTGTCTCTCTGTCCTTTCCAGGCTTTTCACTCTCTCTTAGTTCACTTGGTGTGTGTGACTCCGGACAGTATGGTGGTGGCTCGGACTCCTGTGAGCCCTCTGGGTTGCCACTGAGCTGCCTGTCCTTGGGGGTAGGGATCCTAACTTATAGTTGGGACCCCCCGTCGGTTGTCTGGGGCACCGGGTGAAGCTACGGTCCCTTTAGAGCTGACACTCTACTTCAGCCTAGCCTCCAGCAGTCCTCCCGTGTGAGGCTCTACCAGGCTCTCTCTACTGTGTCTTCGGGTTCCATAGGAGGGCTACTCCGCCTGCAGTCGGTCGTCTCAGCCGTGGTTCTCGGGCCCGTATCACCGTCCCTCTCATCCCTCACACTCCTGGGGTGCTGGCTCCGGTTAAGCTTTCTCTCTGTGGCTCACACTGGCTCTTCCAGATTCTGCGTCCCTTTCACCCCACTTGTCCAGGATGTGTGCTTCTTTCTGTACTGTCCAGCCTACCTCGCCTACTGCTGTCTCTCGGCCTGTGCCGTGCTTCTCAGCCTGCTGCTGGCCTGTGTCTTTGCTGCTCGGCACCCTGGGCCTACTGACTCCTTTCTCCTCCCCCTGCTCTATATCTACCCTCTGTCACCTGACTACATGTTTGCCCACCCACTGTCTCTAAACCCACCAACCCTTGCCTGCCTAGAGTTCCCAGGCTCCGGGTTGGGTGCTGCCCTCTACTGTTACGTGGGTGTGTGGGCCGTGAGGGTGTTGGTGATCAACTGTCGTCCTACCTTCCTGGCTGCAGTTCCCTTTGTGGCCTCCTGAACGCAGGGGCACCACACCTGTACTTTGTGTCACCCCCACCTCATTGTTAGATTGTAAACTCTTATGAGCAGGGCTGTCATTATTTTGCTTTAATTATTATATTTTCTAACAACTGTTTCTTATGATTGTTTGAATATGAACCACTGAATTGTGAAGCGCTGCGGAATATGTTGGCGCTATATAAAAATTCTGCTTCTTCTTATTTTTCACAATGCAAGTCCCTATGGTGCACTGAGACCACTGTCATGTGTTTACCTCCTTGCCATATGTATCACAATGCACTGATGGATGTATCACACAGTGAATGGAGCCACCTAGCACAGCTGATGACATCACTGGACAGCTTATGACATCAGCGGACAGCATCAGTCCATCTGCCTCTTTCTAAAGGCCCCGTTACATGGCACAACATCGTTAACGATGTCGCTGATACGTCATGGGTTTAGAGTCGTTCCAGCGACATCGTTAGGACGTCGTTGCGTGTAACACCAAGATTCAACAATGATAAGTTGTTGGATCGTTGATCGCAGGTTTGTTCTCAAACATGTTCTCAAAACACACGATCAACGATCAGTCAACCTCGTATATCGTTGTGTTTCGACACTGAGATAACGATGTAGTTTACGACTTCGCCCATTCACAGCAAAGAGCAGGGATCGTTCGCTGGGTTGTGTGAACGATACCTGCTCACAACATCGTTGGTGCGTCATCCATGATGTCTAGACGTGTGACATCTCACCAACAATGTCAAAACGATATCCTAACAACCGCGCGCACACGAGATCATTGCCAACATCGTTCCAACGTCATGCCGTTGAACAGTCCATTAAATCTGACAGCTGGAATTGGTGCGATGGGGGAACAAGGACGAATTGAGAATATATTTTTCTTTATGTCTTCACGAAATTATAGTTGCTGTAGAGGTACAATTGTGGTTGTAAAAGCAAGCAATGTTATAATTTACTTCCTATAAAAAATCCTCTATGTTCTCAAGAAAGTAGGGATTTTAATTCTATTGTTTGATAGTCGTTGCTTAAGTTACCGACCACCTTTGCCGCCTATCAAAGGTCGCAAGTGCCCAAGGCAAGAAGCATGTATGTGCAAACTGTTTGCTGGTGGCAAAGTGGCTCAGTGGTTAGCATTGTATGGTGGCTCAGTGGTTAGCACTGTATGGTGGCTCAGTGGTCAGCACTTTATGGTGGCTCCGTGGTCAGCACTGTATGGTGGCTCAGTGGTTAGCACTGTATGGTGGCTCAGTGGTTAGCAATGTATGGTAGCTCAGTGGTTAGCACTGTATGGTGGCTCAGTGGTTAGCACTGTATGGTGGCTCAGTGGTTAGCACTGTATGGTGGCTCAGTGGTTAGCATTGTATGGTGGCTCAGTGGTTAGCATTGTATGGTGGCTCAGTGGTTAGCATTGCAGTCTTGCAGCACTGGGGTCAAATCCCACCAAGGACGACACCTGCAAGGAGTTTGTATGTTCTCCTTGTCTTTGTGTGGGTTTCCTTCGGGTTCTCTGGTTTCCTGTGGAACTAATGGCACATTATAAGTGGATAAATACTATACTATACTACTACTACTATAGAGATTGCAAATGCTACTAAGTTGGCCAGTGTATTAGATGTAGCCAGCTTTAGTGCCCTGCTGTAGATGTAAAGCTGCCCCTGCTGGTAGAGCGCATGGTTTGGTCCAGCAGTCCCACTAATGCAAACTGTTAATCAACAAGAGCGCATCAAAGTCAAGAGGCTGGATAGCGGTGTGCTCCTGAAGATACGGTAGTGAGGTTTAGACTTACCACAGTGCTCCAGGCAATTTTGGATATGAAAGGAAAGGAGCATTGACTGCAGATACAGGAGTGCAGCAGAGACATATATTAGAAATATGTAGTCACATTTACTTTGGGAGTTAAGTGTTAGTACAAGTGAATAATAGAAAAGGTTTATTATTTTGTATTTATCTTCAAGGAATAAATGATTCCATTACATATTTTTGTTATAAGTCTCCAATGGCTTAACATATCTTATATCCACTACATTTAATGTATGATAAACTATACCTATATGGATCAGCCGGGCTAACATTACAATTTTACCCCACTACTTCCTATCAATAACGACCCGAGACAGCAAGATCTAATCCGGCCTATGTCAATAATATTTCTATTCCTGCTATTCCCTGAACTGCTCTGCAGCCATTCTTATCTTAAAAATCTGTTCTCTATATCTACTATAT
The DNA here is from genome assembly GCA_033576535.1 of Allobates femoralis. Classification (NCBI taxonomy): domain Eukaryota; kingdom Metazoa; phylum Chordata; class Amphibia; order Anura; family Aromobatidae; genus Allobates; species Allobates femoralis. The sequence goes on along the minus strand of JARQOC010000003.1, from coordinate 78,859,252 downwards.
AATTGTCTAAGACATTTTCGTGTCGGACCAAAAAAACGTGCCGTGGATATGTCACACTGTGACGTCACCACGGCGAAGCATTGGCCGCGTAGCGGCCAATGCGAGGCGTCAGCTGCGCGAGCAATGGCCGCGAGGCCATTGCGAGTCGCTAGCTTTAGTGCGAGCAATGGCCGCGAAGCGGCCATTGCGAGTCGCTGGCCGAAAATAGAACCAGAGGCTCGGCCACAAAGCTAGCGATTTCCCGCTCAGGTAGCGAGTCGCTAGCCTCAGCGGGAAATCGCTAGCTTTGTGGCCGAGCCTCTGGTTCTATTTTCGGCCAGCGAATCGCAATGCCCGCTTCCATAAGGATTACCGCAACCGCGTACCTGCCGCAACTCCCCCTATACTTTCAATGGGGATCTATTGCGACTCGCTGTGTAGCGCGAGCAATGGCCGCGAGGCCATTGCGAGTCGCTACACTTGCGGCGCGGTTGCGGTAATCCCCATAGAAAGTATAGGGGGACTTGCGGCAGGTGCGGCAAGTGAAAATCTATTTCAAAATCTAAAAAAAAAAAAAAAAAATATTCTAAGACACCCGATGCATTTGCATCGGGCTCACAGCTAGTCATAAATAAACCTCACAAGGAATGTGCAGGAAATCAAGGCATAACACGCTGCACGCCGACATGACACCACTGCTCCGCACAGAATCATGAAAACATCCAGTAATGGGACTGGACAAGGGATGAAAGTTTGGGCTGGTGTGGGCACAGCAATTAGGAAGCCCTCCTCTAATTAGAGGGGAATATAGTAATTTATGCAAGAGTTGGAAATGCACAGCAACAGAAGACTACGCACAGGGAGAAAATACAGGAGCAGAGTGGACACCAAAATGATCACAAGTAGAGATGAGCTGTTGGATGGATGTTCGGGTCTGGGTGGTGGTGACAAACTTTGTTCTGGACCCAAACTTGACCCAAAACCTTAATGGAAGTCAATGGTTGGCAGTACATCTCTCCGCCCACCAACAGCCAGCCATAAGCAAAACAATTATTTAATTTTGGAAACATACTGTACCCAAAACCTGTGCTTTTACCCTCAGTGCAAGCCAATCAAACACTGCACGCCCTGGACCAAGCACCAACTGTACCCGACCAAAGCGATGCTCGCTCCAGTGCTTTGGAAACATAATGCACCTGAACTCCAAACCGAACAGGTTCACTTATCTCTAATCATAAACTCATTCAAGTTTAGCTATTGGGCCCTAAAAATTAGAAATTGTCTGTTCATACAAACCGATACACTTTCCTATGAGAGTAATAGAGATTAAAGTTAAGACCAGATAACAGAATAAAGGTGCAATGCACAAGTCACTTAAATGGGCTGTCCAATACTTTGTGCATTGGATCAGCTGCAATGTATGGGGGATGATGCAAGCTCAGCGCGTGAGCTCGCATCAGGGGAGGGACATAGCCAAGGGCTTATATATAAGCCATTGGTCATTGAAGGGTTAAATTACACATTCAAAACATCACACTAATACAAGCAGGTAATGTAATAGCTAAAACCAATAACACAAACGGATATAATATAAAAAAAACAGCTGACTGATACCATGACTAATTTGACAAAATGAATCTCTGCCTCTCATACTCAGCAACCTTTAACCATCAATACCTTGCCATCTGTTCATTTTTCCTATGATGTATTCCACTGCATTTTACATCCAAATAATAATCATATCAGACCATTATAATTAATATGGAGATTAATTTTACCATTTTAAACAGAAAACATCAGAGAGATGCAAAACGTGTTATACTTAGAAGAAATAAAATTTTTCATAATATCTCAAAAACCTTATGTGACACAATTGTGAAGGTACATTCGAATCCTACATACAAAAATACATACTAATTGATGCTAGTGTGGCGCCCTGCTCACGTAGGTAGCCACAGCCTTCCCTACTGCACAGCTGGGTTTCCACAGCAGGTACCTACTACATGCAACACCTTCCACCCCGGCACAGTAGGTTGAGCTAGACTCACTGACTTTAGGTGAGATCCCCTATAAATACTGCTGCTGGGGGAGGAGTTAGTTATAGTGTGCAGACGCTAGGAGAGCTGCGAAAACGTCCTGGTGATCGGTGCCGCGGTTAGACCCGAACCAGTGACCCGGAGTGGCCCTTCTACGTTGAGCCAAGCCTATGAGTGGGGACAGAAGGCAAGGAGCAGAGCCAAGGGAGCGAGGAACCGGTGGAGGTTCACCCAAGACATACCTGGACTTCGGGGATCCGCACCTGCATGAACACTTTAGGACTGCAGAAAACCCCAGCACACCATGGAGACTTCAGTCACCCGGTCCCCCTGTGTACCCAGAAAGAGGGAGCGAGACACCGTAGTGTGGAGTAGCACCGCAGTGATCAGAGAGGGTAACCCGTGGACAGCGCAGGAGGAGAGAGTAAGGACTAGAGAAAGTGAGGGGGCCAGTCGTGTTGCATACAGACAGGGCTACAGAGACAGCAGGGAATCGGAGGAGGCCTTATACTCACTTGCTGTGGAGACTCACTTTGCACCTGGTCCAGGGACACCATTGCAGCCTTACTGGCCTTAATGATTAAGGGGCCCGCCGGTTTTTAGAGGGGGTGTGGCCATTTAAACAGGGGCAGGGGGGCCTGGGCATGCTAGCAGGGGGCGTGGCTGTTTGGAGCAGGCCCTGCCTCCTCTTGTTTTGTTGCACGGGTCGCAGGCCCCCCCTCACCTGTGAGGAATCACCGCTGCCGCCGCCGGGCCTCGCCCCCTGACTTCTCTCAGCACCTGGGCCAGGCCAATGCAGGGGGTTGTCAGAGCAGCAGCAGTGTCCCAGTATTTATTGAATAATGCTGGGATACTGCCGCTGCATTGAGCCCCCTGCGTGCACTGCTGGCACTTCTGGGATCAGTGAGTGAGCTCAGCTTGGATATCAGAGCAGCTGAGCTCCTTCTGACCCGGAAGCGCTGATGCTGCGGAGGTACCGGCTGTGTGAGGACCGTCTGGGAGCAGGAGCAGGACAAGGTTAGCGCCAATGAGCTGAAGAGAGCTGGGGGGGCAGAACAGGGGCCACAAGAGGGAAGAAGCAGGGTGAGTGTGTGTTGCCCAGGGTATGGGGTACTCAGGTATCAGGCGGCAGAAGAGGTAAATTGTGTCACGGGGAATAGCAGCCGCTCCTGATCCCGTATCCTGGGGACTATTCTCTTGAAAAAGGGGATATTTACAAGTTTATAGTTTGTCGTGATACCGCCTGCAGTACCTGGTGAGATGTCACCAGCGCCGCTCCAGTCCTCCGGAGGTCTGTGGTAAGGGGACTTAGATGGTTTAGTCCCCCGCAGGCAGGACTGGGACCGCCAGGGCAGGAAATCTGTAGAAAGAATGAGTTCATGCAAAAAGGAACAGCGGAGTCAAAAGTCACTTCACCCGGGAACTTTACTGGAACTTCAGCAATAATTACCGTATATACTCGCGTATAAGCCGAGTTTTTCAGCCCAAAAATTGGGCTGAAAAGTCCCCCCCTCAGCTTATACGCGAGTCATAAGGCACAGGCTGCCCGCCCGCCACCCCCATCAGTATACAGGCGCCCCCCTCATCAGTATACAGGGCCCCCCCTTGCTGCTGCAAACCTGTAAAGTAATAAATCATTATACTTATCCCTGTGGCCGTCTCCGCTGCCGCCATTACGCTCCTCCGGCTTCATCTGGCTTCTTCCGGCTTCCTCCTCTGGTGGGCGCAGGCAATGACGTCATTGTCTGTGCGCCAGAAGAAGCCGGAAGAGCCATGAAGACCCGGAGGAGCGTGGTGCAGAGCAGCGGCGGCAGCCACAGCGATAACTATAATGATCTATTACTTTACAGGTTTGCAGCAGCAAGGGGGGCCCTGTATACTGATGGGGGCGCCTGTATACTGATGGGGGTGGTGGCCGGGCGGCCTGTATACCTATGGGGCTGCTGCTGTATATACCTCCGGGGCTGCTGCTGTATATACCTCTGGGGCTGCTGCTGTATATACCTCTGGGACTGCTGCTGTATATACCACTGGGACTGCTGCTGTATATACATCTGGGCTGCTGCAGTATATACCTCTGGGGCCGCTGCTGTATATACCTCTGGGGATGCTGCTGTATATACCTCTGGGGCTGCTGCTGTATATACCACTGGGGAGGCTGCTGTAACACTGCTGGGGCCTGTATATACCACTGGGGAGGCTGCTGTATACCACACTGCTGGGGGCTGTATATCTGTGCTGGGGTCCACCCTCAGCTTATACACGAGTCAATAGGTTTTCCCAGGTTTTGGGGGCAAAAGTAGGGGGGTCGGCTTATACACGGTCGGCTTATACATGAGTATATACGGTATTACAGTCCTCAATGTAGTTAGATGTTATATGACAAGTGGTTACGGGTGGCTGCAAGCGGATCTCTGGTAGCTGGACGGAACCCCCAGTATATGCCTTTCTTGTTCCTTTTCTTCCCTGCTTCCCAGTAGCTTTGTGAAGCCTGACCTCATATAGCGTAAGTCTGACCTCCGGCTGTTTCTCTTTCCTTCCCTTGCTCCCATCGGGTAACCTTCTATTGAACACTGCGGCTCTTGGGCACTGCGACTCATTGCACAGCGACTTGCCAGCCATGCCTGGTTCCCTCTAATGGTCACTTGAGAATCAGGGCCGTATCTAGAGATACCCCCGTGTCGCAGATTTTCTGCAGGCCGTAAAGGTTCCTACAGGTGCGGGCTCCGGTACCCGGTTTCTCTCCTAGAGCGAACTCCCTCCGAGCTCATTTCTCTGTCCTCTGTCTGGGATCTTTTCTGCTGTCCCTGGGTCCTTCAGCCGAGGAGACCCTCGTTAATGCCTCAGGCTCCCTACCTGAACTTCTCTAGCTCTCCAACCCGGAGGCAGAGACCTGGAGCCCCAAAAGACCTGGGGCCAAAGACCTCCTTTCTCCCCCTGGGGGTGACTGAATAACCTCCCGTGTTCCCTCCCACTGCCTGATCTAATGTGGGATGTGGGTTTAGGGTTCCGCCTGCCGTCCTGAAATCCACTTGCAGCTGGGGTTACTACACCTCTTTTAAGGGTGCACCTACATAGTGGGGCACAACAAGTGAAGGGTGCCACAAGAGGGGGAGAAGCAGGGTGAATGGGGGGGCCACATTAAGAGGGAGAAACAGGGAGAATGGGGGGGGCACAAGAGGGGAGAAGCAGGGAGAATGTAGGGGGCCACAAGAGGGGAGAAGCAGGGTGAATGGGGGGCCACAATAAGAGGGGGGAAACAGGGTGAATGGGGGGCCACAAGAGGGGAGAAACAGGGAGAATGGGGGAGCCACAAGAGCGGAGAAGCAGGGAGAATGTAGACGGCCACAAGAGGGAAGAAGCAGGGTGAATGGGGGCCACAAGATGGAAGAAGTAGGATGAATGGAGGGCCACAAGAGGGGAGAAGCAGGGTGAATGGGGGGCCACAATAAGAGGGGAGAAGCAGGGAGAATGGGGGGGCCACAAGAGGGGAGAAGCAGGGAGAATGTAGGGGGCCACAAGAGGGGAGCAGCAGGGTGAATGGGGGCCACAAGATGGAAGAAGCAGGATGAATGGAGGGCCACAAGAGGGGAGAAGCAGGGTGAATGGGGGGCCACAATAAGAGGGGAGAAGCAGGGTGAATGGAGGGGGCCACAAGAGGGAAGAAGCAGGGTGAATGGGGGGCCACAATAAGAGGGGAGAAACAGGGAGAATGGGGGGCCACAAGAGGGAAGAAGCAGGGTGAATAGGGGGCCACAAGAGGGGAGAAGCAGGGGAAATGGGGGGCACAAGTCTGAGTCCCTGCCTGTAAGTCCTCCATCCATATCTAGCCCATATGTCCCTGGCTGAGTGTGCATAAGTGTGCATGTGTGTGTGCCTGGCTGGGTGTGCATGTGTGTGTGTGTGCCTGGCTGGGTGTGCATGTGTGTGCCTGGCTGAGTGTGCATGTGTGTGTGTGCCTGGCTGAGTGTGCATGTGTGTGTGTGCCTGGCTGCGTGTGCATGTGTGTGTGTGTGCCTGGCTGGGTATGCATGTGTGTGTGTGTGTGCCTGGCTGGGTGTGCATGTGTGTGTGTGCCTGGCTGAGTGTGCATGTGTGTGTGTGCCTGGCTGGGTGTGCATGTGTGTGTGTTCCTGGCTGAGTGTGCATGTGTTTGTGTGTGTGCCTGGCTGAGTGTGCATGTGTGTGTGTTCTTGGCTGAGTGTGCATGTGTGTGTGTGCCTGACTGAGTGTGCCTGGCTGGGTGTGCATGTGTGTGTCTACCTGGCTGGGTTGTGCGTGTGTGTACCTGGCTGAGTGTGCATGTCTGTGTGTGCCTGGCTGAGTGTGCATGTGTGTGTGCCTGGCTGGGTGTGCATGTGTGTGTGTGTGTGTACCTGGCTGACTGTGCATGTGTGTGTGTGCCTGACTGAGTGTGCATATGTGTGCCTGGCTGGTTGTGCATGTGTGCGTGTGCCTGGCTGAGTGTGCATGTGTGTGTGTGTGTGCCTGGCTGAGTGTGCATGTGTGTGTGTCCCTCGCTGAGTGTGTATGTGTGTATGTCCCTGGCTGAGTGTGCATGTGTGTGTGTGCCTGGCTGAGGGTGCATATGTGTGTGTGTGCATGTGTGTGTGCCTGGCTGGGTGTGCATGTGTGTGTGTGTGCCTGGCTGGGTGTGCATGTGTGTGTGTGCCTGGCTTGGTGTGCGTGTATGTGCCTGGCTGGGTGTGCGTGTCTGGCTGGGTGTGCGTGTATGTGCCTGGCTGGGTGTGCGTGTCTGGCTGGGTGTGCGTGTGCGTGTCTGGCTGGGTGTGCATGTGCATACCTGGCTGAGTGTGCATGTGTGTGCCTGGCTGATGCGTGTGTCTCTGCATGTACACACTTCCCAAACTCTGATCAGTGGGCTGGGCATAAATATTTTGTTTAGGGTTGTGACTGACACTGCTTGGAGGGACGGCTTAGTTGTAGTGAAGAGTAGGGTGGGGTGGCAAAAGGAGTCACTTAGAGTCAGATGGTGAGAAAAAGGGAGTCTGCTGACAGCCTTCGGGCTGTGCACAGTCTCCCATGTGTATACATCCCGCAACAGTCACCAATGTGCATACAACCCGCAACAGCATTTAATGTGCATATGTGGCGCCCTGCTCACGCAGGTAGCCACAGACTTCCCTAATGCACAGCTGGGTCTCCACAGCAGGTACCTACTACATACAACACCTTCACCCCGCACAGAAGGGGAACTTTCACTTGATGCCCTTAGGCAAGATCCCCTATAAATACTGCTGCTGGGGCGGAGTTAGTCAGAGTGTGCAGACGCTAGGAGATCTGCAAGGACATCCTGGTGGTCGGTGCTGCGATTAGGCCTGAGTCAGTGGCCCGGAATGGCCCTTCAGCGTCCCGCCAGCCTAAGTGGGACTGAAGGCCAGGAGCAGAGAACCGAAAGGGAGCAAGGAACTTGAGGGAGTTCATCCCAGGAGAAACACCGCTTATTGGGGATCCGGAACTGTGGGACACTATAGGACCACAGAAAACCCCGTTGCACCGTGGAGGCCTCGGCTACCCGGTTTGTCCCCCCTGTGAGTCAAGAGAGGGAGCCAGACACAGCAGGGCAGAGTTGCAGTGATCAGGAGAAGGTATCCTGGAGACCGCACAGGAGGAGTGGAAGACACTACAGTCAGGAAGAAAGAGGAGGCAAGTCAGGCTGCAAGTAGGCTGTGCTTCAGACAAACACTACAGAACAGCGGAGGCCTTATACCCACTTGCTGTGGGGACCCACTGTGCAACCTGTCCACCCGTAAGTGCCCTGGATCGTTTTACCTGCTTAACAACAGTAAAAGGTAAAAGAGACTTTCCTGCGTGTGTGTATCCTTCCTTTCCACTCCCAGTATCCTCCATAGACTGTCCTAACTCTCCCTATACAATCCCAGCTCCACTCCAACCTGTCCTCCTCATTAAGCTGCCCGGGAGGTCCCAGTCCTACCTACGGAGGACTGTCCCATCTCAGCTGCAATACCATCGACCTCCGGCGGACTGTCGCAGCGCTGGTGCTACTTTACCAGAAACTGCAGGTGGTGTCACGACAAATAACTTTGTAAATAATCCCTTATACATAATTCCCCTTTTTAAAGAGAATAGTCCCCCTGAACACGGGTGCGGCCGCCATATCCCGTGACACCGCTAACCCGTCTGCTGCCTGATACCCGAGTACCCCACACCCTGGGGCAACACACATACGTCTCACAGCTGTCTCCATTGTGCATTTTTCCCGCAGCTGTCTCCATTGTGTATTTGTCCCGCAGCCGTCTCCATTGTGCATTTGTCCTGCAGTCATCTCCATTGTGTATACGGGCAGCAGCAGTCTCTATTGTGTATTCTCTATTGTGTGTATAGCCTGCAGCCATCTCCAATATCCATATGGCCAAAAGCCATCTCCATTGTCTATACGGCCCGCAGCCATATCTGTTGTCTATACAGCTAGCAGCCATCTCTATTGTGTATTCTCTATTGTATATACAGCTATTGTATATTCAGCCCACAGGAGTCTCAAGTGTGTGTGTGTGTAATATATAATAGAGAGAGTGTGTAAAAAAAAAAAAAAAGGGAAAAACAAAAATATTGAAAAAAGTGAGCTTTATTGTCCAATAGTGTGGCCACACGTTGGGCAATAAAGTCCACTTTTTTCTATTTTTTTGTGCTGTTTTTCCGGTTTTTACTCTATTGTAAGGAACCATCTGGATTGCTGTTTGGGAAAGCTTAGCACATAATTTGAGGTAATTTTTGGTGCGTTTCCAATTTTTCACTAGAAATATAATGTATGTTTGGGTGGAGGGCGGAGCATGGCTGGAGGGCGGAGCATGGGTACAGGGTGGAGTCTCAGGGGGCCCCCAAAATTTTGGCAGTAAGGGGCCCCGAAATTCCTAGTGGCATCCCTGACCTGGTCACCCGACAGTGCCCTGGACATCTTCACCTGTGCATACCATCAGTAAAAGGTAAAAGAGACTTCTTCAGAGGGTGTGCTTTATTCCTCTCTGTCCCCAGCCTCTCTATAGACTGTCTTACTACTTCTTACCCTGGCCACAAAACCCACTCCAAGCTGTCCTTTACCCTACGCTGCCCTGGAGGTCCAGCTCCACCTGTAGAGAGCTTTACTACTCTTGCTGCAATACCATCACCCTCTGGAGGACTGTGGCGGCACTGGTGACCCATCACCAGGTACTACAGATGGCGTCACGAGACAATAACTCTTATCCCCTTTATATAACCACCCCTTATTGAAGTGTCATCCAGGCCACGGACTCACCCGTGACATCCCTGTGAAAACACCCTCCGAGCCTGATTCCCGAGTACCCCAGGGACTGGGGCTCGACACTAGACAATCCAGATGCAAAATGCCTTTTAACTAGTGTAATCTGTTGTTTAAGGTAGAACAATACAGAGAACTAGAGCAGCATGAGAAAAGTCTTGAAGACAGGAAATTAGATTAAGATTATGTATTTAATTAGCTGTGATGTTGAAAACCTATATCTGCATTTTACAGGTTTATTAGTCTAGTCACACCATGGCATCTGATACTAAAAACGTGTCTACTGTAGAAACTATATACAATAATATGGATTCTCCAAAGTTTATCCTCTGATTCCAGTCCTGTTTGCACTCAGCAGTTTTGTAATAGCACATATCAGATTTATTAACATAGATAACACCTCTGTGGTTAAATGGGCCCTAGATCAACAGCTGTTTTGCTGTCGTCTTTATAGAGTACATATGGAAGTGTTGACTGGTGCTCCTTGGAACATGTAATTAGTCTTCAGTGTACACGTCGAGGTTTAGCTCCAAGCAGCTGCATGCTCATTTAGGGGATATATCTGGTTGTGGTTTATTAACATCTGCCTCGGACATTAGGAGACTACGAACGTGCTGCCGTGGCCTCTGAGCAGAAATTTCTACATAGGCTTGTAAATATTCCTCATGCTGATGGGGCTTCACAAAGCTAGTATGTTTTTCCATGGTAATTCTAAAAATCATTAGGATCACTTTCACCAATCTGTTTTTTTACTGTAGACCAGTTTCTTCAATCTCTAAGCTACAGGTTGGAATAAGCTATATAAAATACAAGCATAATATCTTATTAAACGGTAATAGATACATTTAGGCTTTATGAGTCCATGATCAGGAGACGCTGTGTCAAGGATGCAGCATCTCTTCTACTGCAGAGATGTGAGTGTTCTCCGTGGAAGAACGCAACGTCTATGCCCATGATCAGGAGGCGCTGTATTCTGGACGCAGCGTGTCTTCTCGTGCAGAGACGCTAGTGTTTTCTGCAGAAACGTGTGGCACCCCTGCGGGGATTGCCACAGGACCCACTGGTGCAGGGAGGGATGTACACCTTGGCACACACAGCACCCAACACCTTCCACCCCAGACCTGGAGGGGGAGCCCAACTGGCTGTCCTTAAGCCAGATCCCCTATAAAGATCCAGGCCAGAGGGGAGGAGTCAGCCAGTAGTACTGAAGTCAGTCAGTGAGTAGTCAGTCGGAGGAAGTGGAAGGAGCTGGTTGCTGGGACCAAACCAGGCGCAGAACCAAGAAGCTTGATGCAGCTGGTTCCAACGCCCTAGGGAGAGGGACGGAGGCCAGTGGAATAAGTAGGAGAAAGAAGAAGGGAACATACCTGGTATCCCTTTAGCCCACTAGGACACTGGAATCCGAAGAAGCTATTCATCTAAAGGTAGCAGAGAAAGCCCGGCAGACCAGGAGGATCTAGGCCCCCTGAAATTACACCAAGTGAGACACCAAACCTGACCAAGCATAGGACCAGGGGCTCAGGAGGAGAATAGGGATACCACAGAAAGGTCCTCATTGTCGGTTGTGGAGTAGTACCCTGAGAGGGAGAAAGAGCGGCAAGTTCAGTTACAGGCAGAACTTACCCCAATTATCGCACCCACTAACAGAGGAGGCCTCACAACTCCCAAGGTGAACGTTCCAAACTGCACCGAAACCTGGTTACCCTCCTGGACCATGCCTGTTACTGAACATCAGTAAAAAGGTACTGAAACAGAGACTTTTGTGTGTCCACCGCCTGCAGCGTTTACAGCAGAACCGCTACTGCTACTCCTCTCATCCACCCTGCTGCCCTGAGATAAAGCTCCACCTGTGGGGAGCTGTACCACCAAAGCAGCATTTACATCACCTCAGTGGCCTGGCCGCAGCGCTGGTAACCCTATTACCAGGTACACAGGTGGCGTCACGATACCATTCCCCATCATCATCACCCCCACCCCGCCATTGAGGGTCCAGGGCATGGAACCGGGAACCGACCAGCTGTGATCCCCCCCACTGAAGTAACCCCTTGTCCTGGTATCCGAGTACCCCCTACCCTGTCGACCGACTCAAACGCAACGTCTTTGCTTACGATCAGGGACACAGCATGTCTTCTCCTGCAGAGACGCGAGTGTTTTCCAAGGGAGAACGTAACATCCATGCCCATGATCAGGAAACGCTGTGTTCTGGACGCAGTGTCTCGTCTCTTGCAGAAACATTAGTGTTTTCTGCGCGAGAATGCAATGTCTGTGCCCACGATCAGGAGATGCTGTGTTCTGGATGCAGCATCTCTTCTCTGCAGACTTGGGAGTGTTTTCCATGGGAGAACGCAATGTCGGTGCCCATGATCAGGAGACGTTGTTTTCTGGACACAGTGTGTCTTCTACAGCAGACATGGGAGTGTTTTCTGGGGGAGAATGTAATGTCCGTGTCCATGATCAGGAGACGCTGTGTTCTGGACACAGCGTGTCTTCTCCTGCATAGACGCAAGTGTTTTCTCCAGGAGAATGCAGTTTCTGTGCCCACAATCAGGAAATGCTGTGTTCTGGGGCAGCATCTCTTCTCCTGCAGATATGGGAGTGTTTTCCATGGGAGGATGCAATGTCCGTGCTCTCGATCAGGAGACGCTGTGTTCTGGACGCAGTGTCTCGTCTCTTGCAGAAACATTAGTGTTTTCTGCGCGAGAATGCAATGTCTTTGCCCATGATCAGGAGATGCTTTGTTCTGGTTGCAGCACTTCTTCTCCATGGGAGTGTTTTCCATGGGAGAACGGAATGTCGGTGCCCATGATCAGGAGACGTTGTTTTCTGGACACAGTGTTTCTTCTACAGCAGACATGGGAGTGTTTTCTACGGGAGTACAAAATGTCCGTGTCCATGATCAGGAGGCGCTGACTTCTAGACACAGCATGTCTTCTCCTGCAGAGACACGAGGGTTTTCCACGGGAGAATGTAACGTCCGTGTCCACGTTCAGGAGGTGCTGTGTTCTGGATGCAGTGTCTCTTTTCCTGTAGAGACGTGAGTGTTTTCTGTGGGAGAATGCAATGTCCGTGCCCACAACCAGGAGACACTGTGTTCTGGATGCAGCATGACTTCTGCTGCAGAGATGTGAGTGTTTTCTGCATAAGAACGCAACGTCCATGCCCACGATCAGGAGGCGCTGTGTTCTGGATGCAGCATGACTTCTGCTGCAGAGATGTGAGTGTTTTCTGCATTAGAACGCAACGTCTTTGCTCATGATCAGGAGACGCAGTGTGTCTTCTCCTGCAGAGATGCGCGTGTTATCTGTGGTAGAATGTAACATCCGTGCTCATGATTAGGAGACGCTGTGTTCTGGACACAGTGTCTCTTCTCCTGCAGAGACGTGAGTGTTTTCTGCGGGAGAATGCAATGTCTGTGCCCACAATCAAGAGACACTGTGTTCTGGACACAGCATCTCTTCTCCTGCAGAGATGTGAGTGTTTTTCATGGGAGAATGCAATCTCCGTGCCCATGATCAGGAGACGCTGTGTTCTAGACACAGCGTGTCTTCTCCTGCATAGACGCAAGTGTTTTCTCCAGGAGAATGCTGTTTCCGTGTCCACGATCAGGAAATGCTGTGTTCTGGACGCAGCATCTCTTCTCCTGCAGATATGGGAGTGTTTTCCATGGGAGGATGCAATGTCCGTGCTCTCGATCAGGAGGCGCTGTGTTCTGGGCGCAGTGTATTTTTTCTGTGTTCTCTTGCTGAGAACACTCGCATCTCCGCAAGCATAAATTGACATGCTGAGGCTTGCGAAGCTGTGCCACAGGTCAACTTATGCTGCAGAAAAAAGTAACACAGCGGGCAGGAGATTTCTATAAATCCATCCACTGAGCTTGTACTGCAGAACGCAGCATTTTGGGCACAGCAAAAACACTTGAGAATTATGGAATAATGAATTCTTTCAAGGTAATAATCTACAATTGTACAGTGATTATCGGCTATGAGGAACTAATCACTATTTGTACAAAACATCAATTAATGTACCAGGTGTAGATGAGAAGAATAAATCAGGTGCCCAATGTATGAGCAGGAATACATCACCTGTCCTAATCTTCTATCTGGGACACCAAAAACTGGAGGATTTCCAAATGGGTCACTTACAGCCAAACACTATGCAACTGGATTTATGAATGTATCAAGATGGTCAACATTTTCAATGAGCAAAATAATTGTCCTTATAATCCTACCACCATGGATATATGGAAAATACATATAAAAAGAGGCTGCACTCTCTAGATTATTCTAGCACTTAAAATTAATGTATCATTTGTAAATGGCGAACATTCTGTAGGCAGCATTATATCGAGCAAGAAAAGCCAAGCAGAATGATATGTAGAGTTGTTTTATTCATTCAAATCCCATTTAAGGTACCGTTACACGGCATGACGTTGAAACGATGTCGGCAACAATTTCACGGGAACCGGTCGTTTCCGACATCGTTTCAACATCGCTGATGAGATGTCACACCCCTAGATATCGTAGACATTGCACCAATGATGTCACGAGCAGCTATGGTTCGCACAACCCAGTGACCGATACTTGTTCACTGATGTGAATGGGTGAAGTCGTGAACGACATCGTTATCGCGGTGTCACACTGAACGATGCAGCAGGTTGGCTGATCAAGGATTGTCTGACATGAGAACATGTTCTCAAACCTGCGATCAACGATCCAACGATTTATCGTAGTGGTATCTCGGTTTTACACACAACGACGTCCTAATGATGTCGTTTGAACGACTCCAAATCCGTGACATTTAAACAATAACGTTAACGATCTTGTACCATGAAACTGGGCCTTTAGAGATGAGTGGACCCAGGGAAGTTCAGGTTCTGCGGGTTAAGCCGGACATTATTACAAGTTCTGTTCTGGACCCAAACTTGACCTGAACCAATTGGAAGTCACTGATTGGGCAGTCCGGCTCTCCGTCCACATACAGCCAGTCATAAACAAAGTCATCCGGAAATGTGCGGGGCTTTGTCTTATTTATTTTTGCACACACTACATCGAATAAGGCTGATTTTACCCCCAGTGTGAGCCAAATACAGCAAGCGTCTCGCACTGGGCCAAGCATCAAGTGTACCCGAGCACAGGGGTGCTGCCTCCAGTGGTTTGTGTATGTAAAGCACCTGAAGTCCAAACTTGAACACTGATGTTTTTGTAGTAAAGTCTGTATTCGGTACGAACAACGAATTTTAATGTTCAGTTTGCTCATCTCTAGTCTCAGTTCCATCTGGGCTTTTCAGTTGAGTGTGCGGCCCTTGAACAAGAGATTTAAATGAATCATACACAGGTTATACTGTTTTTTTTATTTTCCCACAAAACTATACATTCATTTTCTCAGCATTAGGCTGTGGTCACAGTTTTTTTAGTGCCTTTTAAAAACGCATGCTTTTTTACATGCGTTTTTCATGTCAGCATGAGTTTTTTAAGGTCTCTGATGGCTCCCTGCGTTTTTGGGTGCGTTTTTGAATCTGCACATAAAAATAGTGCTTGTAGTATTTTTTTGAGCGTTTTGAAAAACGCATGCGTTTTTGTAGAAAACGCATGCGTTTTTATAACATGGGTTCCTATGGAAAACGCATGCAAAAACGCATGTACAGTTAGCACCTTTTAGTGCCATTCAAAAACGCATGCGTTTCCCATAGGAGCCCATGTTAACAAAAACGCATGCGTTTCCGGAAATGCATGCGTTTTTGTTAACATGGGCCCTATGGGAAACGCATGCGTTTTTGAATGGCACTAAAAGGTGCTAACTGTACATGCGTTTTTGCATGCGTTTTCCATAGGAACCCATGTTATAAAAACGCATGCGTTTTCTACAAAAAACGCATGCGTTTTCTACAAAAACGCATGCGTTTTTGGATATGCTCCAAAAACGCATGGTACTGTCACACATGCTTTTTGGCTATTAGGGCATGCGTTTTTTAACATGGGGGCCTATGGGTGCGTTTTTTACATGCGTTTTTGAAAACGCAGGTCTCCAAAAATGCATGTGAAAAATGGTACTGTGACCCCAGCCTTAGGCTGGGGTCACACATAGAAATCCGTTTTTGGAAGTGATTTTCATCACCAATCCGTTTTTTTCTGGGTGCTTTTTGAGCCTCCTGCACTCCTGAACGTTTTTGGAATTTTCATTAAAAAAACGCATGCGCGAACGCATGCGCAAACGCAAGTGCATGCGTTTGCATGCGTTCGCGCATGCGTTTCCCATAGGGCCCCATGTTAAAAAAAACGCATGAAAACGCATGCGTTTTTTAACTGATGCCAAAAACGCTGTTTACTGCGTTTTTGGCTCAAAAACGGACAGGGCAATGTTTTGAGCTCCAGAGAAAAACGCACAGGGTGTTTATTACACCCAATGCGTTTTTCTGTCAGTTTTTGGACTTAGAAAAAAAAAATGACAAAACTGAAGCCAAAAACTGACTGAGGGCTTATGTGTGACCCCAGCCTTAGAATGCATTTTCACATTAATAGATTATAATAATAATAATAATCTTTATTTATATAGCAACAACATATTCCGCAGCGCTTTACAATTCAGAGGTTCATATTTAAACAATCATAAGAAACAGTATCAAAGATACATACATACAATACAATACAATATAATACAAAGCATAATACAATATACAATAATTAGAGCAAAATAATGACAGCCCTCTCATAAGAATTTACAATCTAACAATGAGGTGGGGGTGACACAAAGTATAGGGGCTTATCTTACAATGATGGTATAGTCAACTTGAGGAGATGGGGAACAGATAGGAGCAGTATAAGTGGCCACAACCATTATTTCTGATGTATGTGAGACTGGTGGAGCAGATAGGCTATGTCTAGATGACTTTGACTAGAGATCATGATAGGCCACACTAAAAAGATGTGTTTCTAGGGATAGTCCTGAAACTATGTAGTTGTGGATAGACCTAATTTCTTGGGGAAGAGCATTCCAGAGAATTGGGGCAGCTCGAGAGAAGTCTTGGAGCCGGGTAGTGGGAGGTTCGGATTCATGTAGAAGTGAGTTAAAGTCACTTCCTGAGTGAAAGAATGGTTGGGGTGATAGACAGAGATGAGGGAGGAGATGTACGGGATGCTGCACTGTGAAGAGCTTTGTGGGTGAGTACAAGCAATTTGAGTTGGATCCTATAGTGTATATGCAGCCAGTGCAATGACTGGCATAGAGCAGAAGTGTATGCTTGAATTAGGCAAAGCTGACTCCACTCTATCACACCTCCAACAACATAACATTTACAATGTGGGAAATAGTCTTACACTGGTGAGTAAAGAATATAATGCATACAGATGACATAAGAGAGTTTACAATAAATGCAGAGGGTAGATTTACCACGAGTCTATATGAGTCAGGTTGATATTGCAATGGAAGTCATTGCAGCAGGCACAGGTAGATTTAACATGCAGTGTTACAATGAGATTGGAAGTCCAATTTTGAAAA